>JAJJMA010043675.1:5988-17396 GCA_023529015.1 Papaver nudicaule
TGTGTTTACGTGGAATCAAGGAAACAAACTCAATTTTACTTTACAAGAACTGGTCATGCATGTGGGAGGAGACGGAATGACATGCTCAATTGTGTTGCAACAGAACTTGCATGCTAACAAATGAAGTGCGTGGGAGTTAACTCTTAACAATTCTTGCAATTTGCATATATATCCTTTATTATTTAAAAAAAAAAAACAATTCTTGCAATTGGCATTTTTGGGTACCTATAAGTTGGCCAATCAAAATTAGTATCTTCGCATAGAAAGTAGTTCGAGCAAAGTGTTCGGTTCTTGTGTTTGCTTTTTATACAATATAAGGATAAAATTAATGGATGGGATCTCAATTAATGGCATTGGCATTGTTCTCCTTAAAATTTAACTTTGAGAAGAAAGAAAAAATGTAGAGAGGGCATTTTTGCAACAAAACTAGAGAAAATTGATCATATGGACCTGGCCGCAAGCGGCCAGGTCCGAGCGGACGGTTAAAAGTAGATTTTGTTTTTTAAGACATGGCCACGTCACTAATGAAAAGTGACATAAATACCCCTGCACACACGTAAAACCGCACAAGTTCTAGGTTTTAACCTCATTGTTTTCGACGGCATTCTAGAACATTTATTTCTCCAGTTTATTTGTTCAGGTTTTCGGTTTCAACTCTTCATCGTCTTCAGTTTTCATTCTCTTCAGTACACCACCAACAAGCAATCTCCATCCACCACCACCATCTCCGCAACAAACCACAACAAACCGCAGAATCACCACCTACAGAAGCAAAAACAACCTAAAACAGTGAAACAACCACCAACATCAGTAAAATCAACATCGACACCACCACCATCACGCAATAACACAAAAAGAGCCCAACAACAAGTAATTTCCTAAACCCTAGTTTTGATTTTTTGTTAATTTAGGTTTTGATTTGTTTAATTTAGGTTTTGATTCAATTAATTTAGGTTTTGATTTGTATAAGAAATTGGGTTTTATGTTTGAATAATGTTGTATTAGAAAAACCTGGGTTCTGTTTGATTTTGTGTTTGTCAAAGTGCTTAAATGTAATTTGATTATGAATGTGCTATTTGTGTATGGTTTAAACCTGGGTACAACTGATTGTTTTTGTGTTTGTCAAATTGGTAGAAAGATTTGCTTTGATACTGTATGTTTTGTGTTTTGATACTGTATTGGTAGGTGTATGTTTTGTGTTTTGATACTGTATTAAACATGTTTGGTGTAGTATGATTCATGGCATAGTGTCGCTAGTTGCTAATTGAGAAGCTAGTTTTTTTTTTTTTTTTTTTTTTGGATCTGCAAGTTTTGTGTTGTTGGTGGTAGTATTAAACTTCACCTGGTGATTATTTGTTTACAAGTAATTTAGAAAAACCAAATCATCTAAAATCATCTAAAACCTGGGCACAAATGCAGATTAGGTGTTGCCATAGGGTAGTAGTAAATTCAGTAAGTAGGCATCTGTAAATAGATCAGTGTCTCGGTTTCGGTGAATCATAGGGTTTAGTTTATACATAACTTGGCATGCCATAGTTTATCTTGGTATGCATTTTCAAATTCTAAATGCATCGGTTTCAGAGGTTTATGTATGTGATTTGGATACTTCACATTTTTAGACTACCTCTAATTAAGTGAGTGTAAAATTTCGGATGTATCTCTTCCTTTGAAGTGTAAATTTGTCCCGGTGAACTCAATATATTGTTGAGTAAAACCCAAGTACAAGTGCCTAATTGTGTCTAACTTTGATTATGAACGTGTAGTTATTACTTGTAGAAATGTGCTATTGTGTGTATATTTTTGCCATCTATACCGCAGTACAAGTGGCAGAATTTTTGGCTTGATAATGAATGTGTAGTTATAACCTAGGTATAAACTGGTAGAAATATGTTCTTGTGTATCGTGTGGTAGAAATTTTGGCATATGTACCCTAGTACATGTGGTAGAAATTTGTTGTTATAAGCTTTCAGAAAATGAGGTAAAAGAAATACAAATCCGCAATCTTTCAAAAATTCTAGCTTTGTCACCACTTATACCCGGGTACTATCAGTGTTGTCACCACTTGTACCTGGGTTATATCAGTGTTGTCTTACGTTGTGTAATGTTATCTTAGCTTAAAATACTAGTACTTGGGTATAAATACTGTTTGTACCATTGATACCTGGGTACAAATCACTTACAAATTATGTGTGTGGTTGCAGGTTAAGGTTGATTTGGTGATTGAATGGACCGAGGATGAGAAAATCAAGTTACCAAGGTCTGCGGAAGAGATATGGTGGTTCCCGTGCTCGTTAATTTCAAGTTCAATGGAAATGTGCTTTTTAGCTCTCTGAATCTTTAATGTTTTTGTTCTCTACCAGCCATTTTGGTGATAGAGACATTACAAGAAGTTGGTGATGTTCCTTATGCAGATATTTGCTTGTTCAGGTATCATATTTTATGTATCTGACTATTATAATTCGGTTATGTGGAATGTGTAAATGTGCCTTTCGCTTCATGTTTTGATTTACAGTTACGGATCACTAAAACAACTTCTTTTTACTTTTCTTTTATGGAGCGTTAGTTTCATTAACTCCAACGAAGAGACTAAAATGTCACTGGACGGACACTCGTTTGTATTTCATTTCTTATAGAAACAGTTGTCTCACAATCCTGACTAGGATTTTATTGATAATATTACAGGTTTGTTTTGCTAATAAATACTGTCTACATTTTTTTTGTAGGTATTGAAATATGCGAGAGGTTAACGACCATGGGAATAGCAGTAAACCTGTAGCATATTTGGGAGGAATGGTGCATCCCTCAAGTGCTACTTCTGCCAACATCGTCACTGATTTTATAAGAACGTCTTTATCCTTTGTTTACTTGGAGGTTTCCTTGCAGATTCATACTTAGGCAGCTACAAAACTATTGCCATTTTCGATGTTGTCTAAGGACTGGTAAGTTTTCTATCACCTAGATTTTTAGCTGTTTAAGTTACAACTCCAATATTAGCGAATAAAGATGCGACGTAGAATGAAGTATCTTAACATGTAACTAGAAGCCACAGTGGTTTTACTGCACGTGTATTTAACCTTAACATTTTGAATTACAGTCTCTTGGACAAAGCTTCAATCATTGATGGAGACAACGTAAAATATAAGCATTTCCCACCAAACCCCTGGGAGCATAGCTCAGTGAAAGTGGACGAGGTGCAAATGCTGATCAGATTGCTGCCAATTTGGCCCACAACAATCCTATTCCTGTATTGGACAACATATGCGCAGATGATGACGTTCCCTGTTAAGGAATTTCCAGATTCCGGCAGGCTATCTCACTGTCTTCTTTGTAGGAGCGATTTTGATAACTATAGCAGTCTTTTGAATTTAGTAGCTTTCTTACTGTTTGAGGTGGCAGCACAATAGACGTTTATTGAAACATGTTTTCCAAAGGAGAGCATTACCAGTAAACGTCAGATGTATATGCTGCAACCTTGATTGTAATTCTCATTTTAGAGGAACTATGCAGTAGGTTATGGGTCGGCATGGCCTTATGCAGCACCACTTCTGAATCTAATAAATAAAACAATGAAAGGGGCATTATGGGTAATTTTTAATTGTTTGATGACTGTGTATTGGGCCATTTGCCCAACAATGTCTTAATAAGAAGTATCTTCTTAGATGTTGTCCTATAAAACAAATTGGAATTTTAACCGTCTTATAGATCAAGAAACAAACAAAATTGGTCCTTTGGACCAATTTTGTGACAAAACTAATATTTAAGAGTTCCAGAGGTGGAACTCAATAAACCTATATATGTTTGTATATGAATCCTATGGTAGAATAAGGAGTCATTTAAACGGAAAAATAAACATCCGAACACTTCCTCATGTCATTTGTTCTAGTTTATTGTCTTGAAGACACAATAAGGATCATTAGAGAAACACTTCTGCGAACCAATCAAATCAAAGGACCTTTTGATTGAAAAAAGGCGAAGGTTACAGATAATTCAACAATTTATCCTTACAATTGTAATGACTGCTAATAAAAAATGTTTGAGAGGAAAAATCATAACGCTATTGTTGTTGTTGTTGGAGATGTTTGATCTGGTTATGATTTGATTGTGATTTAAATGGAAAAACTTTGTCTGGATTAATATAAAACTTGTCTCCTGCTAAGTAAGTAGTTGCACCTTCCATCATTAGACAAACAACATCTCAATATTCCGATCTATTCAACAAAATCCGAACACCAAGTATAACACATACACAAAAATGTGGAAACGAGATTAAGGTTTGATAACGAATGCTTGCTTGATACAGAGTGCCATTAAGACGTTCGTTAGCTTCTGAGCAGTGATTTCGAGTTGGAACCTCGATTCGAGTTTGTGAGGGATTTCAGATTTCATTGATTTTGGGGGTAAGGATGAAAGAGAGGAGGGGGAGATATCCTAAGAGATACTAGGGTTAGGTTTTACTATTCGTCTTTGGTTTATATACTCTAATCAGTCCGACACTTAGTATCTCGAAGAATCCAATACACTTAGTATTTTTCAACAATGGGATCCAGGTACAATCCAATACTAGAAAAAGGGCCGGGGGACAATGACCCATATGTGATATATGGATCCGCAGCAAGTTAGAAAAAGCCCAACATTCAATTCACCGTGGACAAAGCAGAAAGACCTACATAACATTTGATTTTCATTTAGCAAAATCCGCAGCAAGCAGAAACTTTAGGGGCACATCATTCTTTTACACGAGGTTTAATAATAGATATCCTGGTGCAGCACCACACTATTTTGAAGCATTGTCGCATTGACAATTTTCTTTCTTATAGTTGATAAACTCGATAGCTGCTAATAATTAAGCACGCGATATTGCCGAGCATCTACATGGGTACATTGAGTATAAGCACTGATCATAATAATGTGTCTACCCATGTAAATATCGTGTTTTCTATATTTGTTTCATCATTAAATATTTGCAAAAAATGAATTAACTATGATTACATGGTTATATGATAGAAGACTTATACATATAAGAAACCAAGATTATATGGAGGATTAGCTATTTTAATCCTCTTTTTCTTTAAGCCATTTGATTTGAAGGTGGGAAGGCTTTCCAGAATTAATAATTCAAAGAAAATTTAGAAAATTGAGACGAGAGAGGAAATTGAATAATTTTTTTTGAAGACTAGCGAAGACTTGATTGATTTAAGTAATACATCTGGAAGGTTCAAGTTCCATTGGATTGTTGATTTTCGCACCTCTTCTCTTGGAATTCTGGTTCCGCCCCTGGTTTCGGAATCCATTGATACTTTTATTTCTAGTGTGGATTATGTAAGCTGTTACATAGATAAACACTTTAATCACTCTTAAACAGGTGTAGAATATATAAGCTGTTACATAGATAAACACTATAATTACTCTTAAACAGATAATCCTTACTAGTGCGTCGCCAATTTTGAACTAGTACACAAGTGACATTCTTCTCTTCATGTTGACCGTACAAAAACTTGTGATAAACTTGGTGAAAGCAAGTTTACATTTGATATGGGGTGGTGAGATAATCTATTAAACGGTGACTCACCAAGATATATACGTTGCACTGAATTGGATATAACAGCGACATGTTTTTACTTTCTACTGATGGTGACTCACAATATCAAATTAGCTCAGGAAAGGTCCGTGGGATGTGGTTAATGCTTATCATCGTAGCTACACTTAGCTCGGTTTGTTAGTCAGAAACATCTTTCTCCATTTGAAAATAAAAATCAAGAAATAATATCCGATAACTCATGTTTTAACTCCGAAATAAAATAAAATTTAATGTATAAGATTTTTTTTCAAGATGTACCATCAAGGAACAAAAACGAACTTCTGGTGGTTCGGTGCTTTATTATACTTTTAACAAAATGTAATGTTCATCAAAATGCAAAAACAAAACGGTGATGTTCATTTGGAAGCGCTAAACCCCTACGAAATTGCTAACACAGAATAAATCCAACATTACAAAAGCGTAATTTATTTGTTCTTTATTTAAGTAGAAGATGCAATCAGGTTTAGAAGGCAACTGTAGGTACACAACTGTAGTCTCCCAAATCACAAAGCCTACATGAATTATGATAATTCTATAATCATCCTTGAGTTGCATCAATACAGGGGCGGAGCCAAAGGTAGGCTAGGGTGTGCTATAGCACCCCCCTAATTCCTTAAATTACTCACCAAGACACATTTCGACCCCTATAAAAAAAAAAAAAAAATTTAGCCCACCTAGTAATTAAGAGTTTAGCCCACCAGTCCTTCTAAATTTATTATTTAGCCCATCTTGTAGTTGTGTTTAAATTTTAGTCCCCACACACGTCACAAACTTGGTTCTTTTCCTCTTTCCGTCTTTCTTTCGTTTCTTTCCTTTAGTTTTCTTTCATACGCAGAGGCTGAAGAACAGACAGAGAGTGAAACACTGAAACTGAAAGAGGGAGGGAGGGTATACTCTCGATTGGTTAAGTGCTTAAACCCCCAAAAAAAATTTGGCGGCCTGCGGCCGCCAAACGCCTTTAATTTTAGCACCCCCATCCTAACTTTCTGGCTCCGCCACTGCATCAATATCAATAGAACCAATTTTGTTCGTATAATTCAAAATGCCTAAGAGAGACTGTCCCAAAAGTTTCTCATCCAACCCCTGTGGCTGATGCAAAGTCACAAAACGGATAGCAAAATCCTTAGCCAATACATATTTAGGCATATCAGCTTGTAATTTGTTTTACAAGAAATATAAGCATACAATTTCTGATGCGGGACTAAGTTGAAGCAGCTACTGCAATTTCATCACCCAGTGGTGTTGGATGTATGTTATTGTAATGGAACTCAGTTTGCAAGGAGTGCATACTCAATGTTTCCTACGAGTAACAAGTTGCCCAAAACAGCTGGAAATTCTTCTTTACGAGTTCATAACTCATAACCATAGTAGCATCTTACAAGGCTAAACTTTGGACAAACAATATGAGTGAACTTTTCTAAAAAGGCAGATCCAAGAAAAAATAAAAATTGAAACCAAGGAGCAATAGGATTTCTAACACAAGGTTAATTTGAAGCACTGGAGCCTATTTCTAACACAGCTGAACTTGCTCTCTATTCCCAAATGAAATCGCTCTGGTCAACCTACATAACAAAAAGGATCAATAAGATTAGATCTCATTATACTAAGCAACATTACACCATATCACAATTGAATAAACCAATCATTTGGAAATAATGAAAATCATTATATTACCTTCCTTCTGCATGCTATCCCTAACAAGAACTATAGAACTTTCTTAAGAGGAAAACTCATGGTGAGGACTTGTTGTTGAAAAGATAACTAAGATCGGTAATGATCTTGGTGCGATGTTAATCATAGAGTGAGATCTGCTGTTGTTAGATATATAGAGATAGGTTTCTCTCTTTTGTCTACGAAAATCCAAAAACTTTTCTACTTATAAGGCTTACAGACGTGCCCATAAGGATTAGGGTTAATACCAACCGTTAATTCTATTTCATTATTCAATCCAAGACTGACACGTGTTACTTTGCAAACCGCAAAACCGGATTGTGCGGCTGTGGCTGCCAACCTGCATGATAACACTAGGCCCATCTGTTGGATCGGTAAACCCAGTCAAAGGTTTGCAATTAGATCATCTAGTTAGTAGTCATGTAATTAGAATTTGTGTAAGTTTAGTCTTTACAATCATGTTTGTATATTTGTTTGCGACGAAACGAGATATGAGTAGAGGTGTAAAGTGTGCCATGCCAGCACGTTAATGGTACAGCACAGCACGCTAAAATTTGGGCACAGCACAGCACGGCACGCGACAAAGCACAGCACAGGCACAGCACGCTAGCTTAGTGTGCTGTGCCGTGCTTGACTAATCGGCAGCACGGCACAGCACAGCACGCGGCACGAACAAGCACGCGGCACAGCACAGCACGCGATAAAGCACAGCACAGCACGCGG
Source organism: Papaver nudicaule (assembly GCA_023529015.1). NCBI lineage: Eukaryota > Viridiplantae > Streptophyta > Magnoliopsida > Ranunculales > Papaveraceae > Papaver > Papaver nudicaule. The sequence goes on from JAJJMA010043675.1 coordinate 13,961, forward strand.
CACAGCACGTGGCACGGCTAAGCACGGCACAGCACGTGTAAAGCACGGCACAGTGCACTACATTACATGTGTATTTCACACATAAATGAAATCTACCTAGTTATTACCATTATGTTTTTGTTATTTTGATTAAATTATGACAATACATAATATCTAATTTTATTAAGTGATAAAAAAACATATTTAGAAATGTAATTGATGTTGTAAATGTGTCTATTTGACGTTCATTTGATAGAAAACAAATAACGATACAATTGTTATCACATAAAATTCAAATTATGTTTTTTTTTTGTTAATAAAGTTGTATATTATGCAATATATAATATTAAATACAAAATTTTAATTAATTTTTTCAAAATTTATTATAATTAACTTGATAATTTATAAGATTATAAGTTATTTAAATATTTAAAAAACATTTTTTTAGGATGACGTAAATTTAGTGTGCTAGCACAGCACGGCACGGCACAGCACGCTTATTCGTGTGCCATGCCCGTGTGCCATGCCGTGCTTTGCTTTTGACTAAAAAAGCACAGCACGGCACAGCACGTTAAAATTGTTGGCACAGCACAGCACGGCACATGGCACGTAAAAGCACGCCTTCGTGTGCCATGTGTCGTGCCGTGCCGGCACGTTTTACACCTCTAGATATGAGTGAGAGAAACAGGGTATAATGTTGCCCATAAAATAAATCAGTTTGTTTCAAAATATTATGTTGTTCACTCTATGGTTCACACTCTCAAAATAATTACTCCCTCCGTCCCATATTACTTGAGCTATCTTGACTTTGCACAATTTTTAAGGTAAGGAGGAAAGAGATTACTTTTTTACTATTTTTTCCAAATACGCCCTTATATATATTAAGATTTTAAAATTCAAAAATCCCATATCTTTTAAACTATAAAATGTATATTTGTAAATTTTATATCGTTGGAAAGCATTTTAAAACATCTACGCAACGAGTATAAACACGACTATGAAATTATACATATTTCTTATAACGAGATTTGATAACACTAATCAATCAAAAGGGATAATTTTAGAAATATGACGTATATATTTGAAGTAGCTCAAGTAATGTGGGACAAGAATTTAAATTTAATAGCTCAAGTAATATGGGACGGAGGGAGTAGTATTTTACTGGAAAGATTATTTAGAAGTTGAGAGGGTGGAGAATATGGAAATAGAGTTACAGCGTGTTTTGCGTGGCGCCATCCACCCATAAATGAAACATTAAGCCCAACTCCTTCAGATGAATCCAACATTGGCTTATATCAAATCAAACTCTAATACATGCTCGTAGAAATGCCAGACATAAACAAGCCTGCTGCAACATCTGCTAAACCATACACAGCATGACGAAAATACTATCGCCGTTGTTTCTAGTCAATAAATTCAACTTGTGTTATGTTTCTTGTTTTGTTCTATGTTTTGCGACCTATATTTATTGGGCCGACCGAGCGAAGCGAGGGAGGACCCTATATATGGTGATTTTGTGTCAAATGAATAGTGACTTTTTTGTTCAATTTAACACAAAAAGATTGGATTTCATGTTTACAAGTTTGTGAATATCCGAAAATGCCCCTCAAAAGGGACGTAGGCGTAATTTTGTCATTTCTTTTTCTATAGACTGTTTCGTAGATAAACCTAATTATTAAGGGCAATCGCGTAATTATTTCTTTAACAAAAAAGGACACGGAGGTTGGAAATATAAAAGCTGTTGAGGGCAGTTTTGTCCAAACAGTTCAAAATCAACTAAGAGGTGCTGGGATCGAATCCCACCCTTCTCCAAAATTTTCAATTGGTTTATTTTTTTCTTCTCATCTTCTTCCTCTGCTAGCAGAGAATTCTCCTTCTCCATCATCGATCCAGAAGAGTTTTCATCAGAGAGTTCATTCTCCACCACCAATAATTGTTGTTCTTCTCCTTAATTTCGTTTGTTCACCATTCTAGCAAAATTTTGTTACTCTTTTTCTTCTTCGTCCTCTTCTCTCAGTTTCTGTTTTTCTTCGATCCTGCTCTCCCAAATTGTTGAGGATTTCTTCTTCTTCTTCTTCAACCCGTCTCTGAAATTAGCAGCAGAAGCAGCAGAATTTGAGATTTGATTTCATCATCATCTTCTTCTTCTCCTTCATTAACAACCCTAGAACTGCAACCCTAGTTCAGTAAAACAGGTAAGGATCGAAACCTCTTCTTTGTTTTTTGTTAACATCCACAGAAGTGTGATGTTTGGGATAATGTTTTTTTTATTTGATTGAATTATTTCACTGAATTATGAAATTGTAATTTTTGAAATTAGGGTTTATTGGTACAATTCCGAAATTAGGGATTTTTGAAAACGCCTACAACTCCAATATCAGTGTTCATGGTACCACCTGCAACATCAAATTGCAGTTTAGGTTAGATTAGAATTTGATAGAAGGAAAATGGAGAATCAGATAAAGAATGCATTCAGAGGGAAGATACTACCAGCAATACATCTTGAAAGTGTTCGAGTTCGATTGATAGCGAAAGATGTTATTGAAGCTTTAGAAAGAGGGATTAGACATGAACAAGTATGGAGTGATCCTGAGTGTAGTAATCAGCATATTGAGAGGGATGATGAGTATTCTAGAGAAGGTATGCTTGCTTTGATTGGCGGTGAAGGGAAAATAGAAGGGAATTGGAGGAAAGAAGAGCAAGTTCTTGACGATAAATGGGTTCAAGAGAGTAGACAAAAGGGTAAAGAGAAAGGTTCTAGAGTTGCTACTCAGCATTTGGAAGGATTGAATTGGCAAATTTTGGTGGTTAATGAGCCTATTGTTAATGCCTTTTGTCTTCCTGGTGGGAAGATTGCTGTTTTCACTGGTTTGCTTCATCATTTTCGAACAGATGCTGAGATAGCTACAATCATTTCACACGAGGTAATATTTTTGTCTGCTTATGTCTTTAAGCATAAATGTGTATATCTTATGCCACTGTAAGAAATATAGGTCATTTTTTGTATCTAGTGAGTTGTTTGAACATCGAAATTTCTAAAAGCTTGTCTAGATGATATTGCCAGAACTTGCTGACTTAGTTGAGGGATCACTTCTATTCTAGGTTACTGTTATTTGACTTATGTTGTTCTTGGTGCTGGGGCAAGGGGATGGGCAAGCTGCTCCGTCTCGCCTGGACACCCAGAAACACTGCATATCTTTCTAGTTGAGTAAGTTCCAGTTGTGTTATTTGTTGGACATGGTTAATTTGTTATGCACTTGACATCTTGTTTACTCATGTGCTTAAATGCACTGACTTTGATATAAGTTAATCTGAATACAGTTGGATTTTCCCAAAATGTGGCCACCTGATTGTCCCCTGGACCATCTCGTGAACTTTTGAAGGTACAGTTAAAATAAGTGAGTAGATAGGTTTTGACCTGTATGTGTAAGCTGTGGCGCCTTTTTTGACGACATAG
>JAJJMA010043696.1:14436-28587 GCA_023529015.1 Papaver nudicaule
ATCTTTGTAGCTGTTGGTTAAACGCTTCCGCGGGTTTTAGCGCAACACGTAAGTCTTTGAACTTTTTTAAAAAAACGTCATCCCAGGTTTACGCCCTGGAAAGTGAGATGTGAATATCTGATTCATGTATTTGCGCCTTGGTAAGTGAGGCGTAATTATTTGATTCATTGATATACGCCTTGTTAGATGAGGCGAAAATGTTTCTCAAAATTATAAAAAGCATTACCAAAAAAAATGGGGTAAACAAGAAGCTTCAAATTATACCAAATATTCCAAAAAGCATTGTTTAGGTAGACAAAAAATATACAAAATACATTACAAAACCATTGTTTGGCTTCTTGAACTTGCATTACCACAAAAGCATTACCAAAAAAGCATTACCACCAAAGCATTCTTAATCATCGGCAAAGTTGACATATACCGACTCCACAAAGATCGCCTCCCAATGGTGCATCCCGGCTTCGTAAGGTTGTGTTTATTTCTTGCCATTTGCCTTGTTCATAGTGGTTGGGGCCAATGGTGGTAATGGACATTCATCAGATAACTATAGACCAATAAAGTGCCAATTTTTAACAAACGCGATGACTAGTCTTCTCTTCTTCGCTTGTGTCTCATTGTAACGAAAAAAGTCCGGCGTGAACGTCCAAGAACCAATATTGTCGAAGTAGTGAACCACACACCTAAAAACATCTGCAATTAGGTGGCCACACACCGAAAATCTCATCCAAAATTCCCTATTCATAATGGGAACTCCACCTTGCAAACGCGCTTGAAAGTTGATGTACTCTTGGTTTGATGGCGAACCTTCCGGCACCAATAAAAGGGTCTTGTAATATTGCGGTTGAATCTTTAGTTGGGATAACAACCCTTGTCTAATATAATTGGGTTGGGTCATGTTTTTCCCATCCATGGTTGCACCCATAAATGGCCCTAGTTGGTCCATGACCACATGGTAACCGCAATTACCGTCGCCTTCAACATCATCCATTGACACTATGTATTGATGAATGCAAGTGAGTAGATATTGATACCAATCTTCATAAATAGTGTGGTGAGGGCGATGAAACTTACCATCCGAATTATTTATGGGGTTTACCATTTTTCCTCCTCCCTTGTACCTAATTGTTTTCTTCTTAACAATGGATAAACTTTTTTCTTTACCTTGAATGGCCTGAGACTTTCCCTTGGAACTCTCTTGAGTCGGTATTTGCGGACCTTTTCCTTTGACATTTAAAGCACGACTAGTGGAACCTTCATCAACTTTAGTCTTGGGACGTTTCATTGACTCTCGTAGAACGACTTTCAAATCTTCATCCTCCTCATCTTTGTCATACCTTTGATCCACCAACTCAATTCTCGAAGGGTATCTGATCTTCGATGCAATATTTCATTCCTTGACATTTATCCGCTCTACACACCTTGGAACCTTAGTACGTTTTCTACCTTTCCCCGGTCCCTTTTGGGGTTCCTCCACATCCAAGTTTGTATGAGGTTTGGAAAATTGTAGCACTTTATCTAACCAAAACCTCTTTTGACCGGCGTTCAATCTATTAAGATTGTCGATGATTGCCTCGTATTGGTAGGTGTTGCGAAACTCGGCTGGATCATCTTCATCGTCTATTGGTTTGTGGAAAGACAATTGTTTCCAAAAAGGATGAATGTCCTCAAGTGGGATCACACCATCGACGTATTTAGCGAAATATGCTGGCATGGTAGTCCCATGGATGACCATATTCCATAAACGCACACATCCGTATAGTCCCCATTCACATACGCCTTCAAATATTTCACAATCCTTTCAATTGCCCATTGTGACACCTTAAACCAAAGTCAACTCAACCATTCCCCCATGGGTGCTCCAAGAATTTGGTTAATCTCGTACTCCGGCTTTCTTCAAATTAAGTCTTGATTCTACGAAGATCATCCGTGAAGAGGATGTGCATAGATTTAAAAATAGAAACAAAATTACCTTCACCGTTGTTGAGACAACTCTTGAAACGGTGATAAGACGACTCCACGATACTTGTTGCTTCGTTCCCAAAATGTTTGTGTTGGTTGGTGAAACACTATACAAACTTAACTTTGATGGCATCATCAAACCACTCATCTGTCAAGTAATCTACGACATCTGGAAAACGCCTCCAATGATACAACATTTTTTCCTTTTGCCTTTCATAGTCTTCCTCCGTTTGTGACCATACCAATGTCTCCCAATCGCCGCCAAATGTCTCCCACACTTTCTTATTCTTAATGAAGTCCTTCATTTGTTCACGCTCGTCTTTTTGTTTTTCTAATGGTAGTTTCTTGATCCTTGTTTTTCCCCATTTCTTCGGTGGGGGAATTATGTTTTTGCACTTTACTTGCACATTATTCCAAGCATGGTAGGTGCAAAGATGGTGGTGAGCTTTCGGAAAAACCTCGCCAATTGCATTGATCAAAGCTTGTTCCTTATCGGTGATGATCACCGTGGGAGCACAATCTTCGTTGTAAAAAAGCTTCACCTGTTGAAGGGCCCATACATAACTTCTTTCAAGCTCATTTTCCAAGAAACAAAAGGTCACCGTAAATGGTGCTTTAGTAGAAGTTTGGCCGACAATGTTCAAGAGTGGAAGCTTGTACTTATTGGTCTTATAAGTGCAATCCAATAATAAGATTTGAGGATTGCATCGTGCCAACTTGATGAAGTCCGGATTTACCACAAAAAGATGTTTTACTTTTTGCTTTCCATCGGGTGTCTCCTCCCCGAGTTCAAAGAAAACGACGTAGTTTTCTTTATCCGACGTAAACATCACTTGTTGCATGACATCTCTATTGCAAGAGTCCATCTCTTTAAACTTTGTGATTGCATTGTATATGTTCCTAATCCCGGAATTATTCTCCTTGAACGCCTCATTTATGTACCTTAGGATTTGCAAAGGCTTCAATCCTTGACTCCACAAACGTTCCACTACTTCCAATTCCGCGGGTTTCAACTTTGAGGCTTGAGCATGGTTAAGAAAATTCGCCGGCGGTTCGTGGTTGTGCCTACCACATACGACACTCTTCAAGAAATACCTCTTCTCATGGCCAAGATAAAATTGTAGCTTGAACGGACAACCGGTCTATGAGGTGCGGGTTGTTGGCGTAGGCCTCTTTGGATGCTTTCTTACATAAGAGGTACCCTTCTTCCAATGACTTTTGTACGTTCCACTACACTCACAAACCATTTGAAAACAATAAGGTCTAACATTACCGTTTTGAACAACACTACACAAGATCTTTTCCCCATGTTCTTGCGCCCATGACTTTGCAGCTTCTTTATCAACCCATGTCTACATATAGGGGAACACAAAGTTAGCAGAAACAAATGGGGAATAATGATCAACGAATACACAAATTTGGTAAACTCATAAAAACCCACCATGGTACAAACATATGGTTGCCAATGATATGTAGTGTCTTCATGCAGCACTTGATTAGGAGGTGGTTGATCCTCCATTGGTACAATGGGAGGCTCTTCTTCATCAGACTCCTCAGGAGTAGCAATTGATTCAATGTAAGGAACCACCTATAAAACAAACAAACAAAAATTAGAAAACATACACATATTTACGCCTCAGTAAATAGGATGTAAATAAAATTACGCCTAGGTAAATCAGGGCGTAAAACATTACATGCCTTAGTAACCAAGGCGTAAACCTGGGATTTTTTAGAAAATTTTGGCAGAGTAAATTTACGTCCTGGTTGTCCATGCTCTATGTGAGGCATTGATCGGTCGGAAAACCGACTCTTGTAATACCACAAGTGCACGACGTCGAGATGTAGACAACGGCAAATTCGGGTTGTCCGACAGAGAGTGTTAAAGATACTGGTGTAGAAATAAAAGATAATCAAAACGGAAAATATATGGGTTTATAAATACGAAAGAGAGAAATCAAAATTGTGAGAATGTTAAGGTTTCGGGAATTCATTAAAAGTCGAAAAGACGAATTTAATTGTGTTCTCTCACAAAAGTCTTGTAACTCCAAAAAAGATATGTTTGGTCTAGACCCAAAAATTATATATCCAAAGCACTTAGTATACTTGGCATAAAAAGTCAAAGAATAATCATAAAACGATAATAAACAAGGTCGAAGAATGATTTTGTCAACTACCGAACTATGTAGTATACTTGGCATAAAACATGAAGGGATTATAAACGAAGAACCATTATGGAGACACTCAAACATTATTTATTAAGAACAAATAGACTTTGTTCAAGAAACACAAGCAAATCGACATCTACAATTTCATCCCTACACACTAACAAGAATTCTAGTAAACTATGGCTTTCTCAAAAACCATGAAATTGATAAAGAGAAACAAAGTGAATAAAACCCTATTTTCCCCTATATTGGGGTCTGTTTCTTATGTGTGTTGCGGCTCCTTTTTATATGCCGTGAGAAACTAACACCGCTTTCATTTCCCTTGCCAACTGGATTCGCTTGAGTCTTCAAACAAAATCCAAAACTCGAAGCCCACTAGACCTCTCTAATGAAACCCATCCACTTAACTCTATTTACAAACACAACTGGCCCAATTGCGTCATTAACCTGTCAGTTCCGTGGAACTGGCAGTGAAACTGTGCTCACTTCCAGCAACCATCCATCTGAAACTGTAGCCTGTTTTCGTTGTTTTTCAACGAGAATTTCTGTTTTATCAAACTAACACCAATCTATCTCAAACCAGGACCCAAAAGCAAGTTTATCTCAACCTATATATGGTCTGTGTTCGGCCCTCAAAATACAGCAACGGCATCACTCATTACACGGCCAAACTCTGTGTGCAAATATAAATCCCACCACTGTCGCAAACCACCACGAAACTCAGCAGCAATCAAAGCAGCAACACCTCATTATGCAGACCAGATTCACCCCCTTATCATGCAACTAAATCATTGCTAATCCATTAAACCATGACCATCGAATCTTGGCTAACCATGTAAACATCTTGGCTCAAGAACTGGTTCAGGATTTTTATCAAATGGTTCATGGGTATGAACTGATGTTGCCAGAAATGAGTTCCCTGTGCATTTCCAACCCATGTTCAACTCCTTCCCTGCACAATTTTATCAATCAAACAACAACCCACATTCTCAAATTGATAGGTTGCTAGTACTGAAAACAAGAGAATGCTATTGAAAACAAATAAGTGATCGGTTGATTGAAGATCAGCCACCTTAATAATCTTTTGTTTGGAGATTATACCACCTTGTAATTGAATTATTAGTATTGATTGAATTCTTGAACATAGTTCTACAACAATATATATAGCCTAGAGTTCTGGATAAATATGGAAAGTTAACTAACTAAGGAAACAAAAGAGTTCCAGAATATTGAAATACTAAACTTAACAAGAGATCTAATTTAGGAAAACAACAGATATAATCGGTGTCATAACATCCCACACCCCTTGAAACAAAGCTTGTCCTCAAGCTTGAAAATCTGGAAACCGTTGAACAATGTCATCAGCATCCTCCCAGGTAGCTTCGTCAGGAGAATGATTCTTCCACTTAACGAGCCAGCGAGTGACTGCACGATTGTTCCTCTTGAGCATTCCTCGTTCTAAAATCAATTCAGGCTCCCATTCAAAATGGTCGATAGTGATAGGCAATGCATCAGCAACAATAACATTAGCTCCCAGTTTAAGTTTCAAAACGGAAACATGAAAAACTGGATGTATGCGACATTTGGGAGGCAAGTCTAGCTTATAAGCAACAGTTCCAATTTTCTCTAACACACGAAAAGGACCATAAAATCGTGGAGAAAGCTTGGAATATGACTGAGTAGCAGCTGTGGATTGGCGATAAGGTTGTAGACGAAGAAAAACCCAATCACTAACAGCAAAACTTCTCTCCGTGCGATGACCATCTGTATAAAGCTTCATGCGGTTTTGAGCAGCAAGTAAATGGGTCTTGACCTGATTTAAAGTACGATCTCGTGCTCGTAGAGCCAAATCAACAGCGTTAACAACAGTTGAACTAGGAAAGTAAGCAGAAATGGTTGGTGGTGGCCTGTTGTAGAGAGCTTCAAAAGGAGTCATCTTTATGGCAGAGTGGTAGTTGTGTTATACCACCATTCAGCCCACGGTAGCCAACGAGACCAGTCATGAGGTTTCTCACTGGCGAAATAACGGAGATAACATTCTAGTGTTCGATTAGTAACTTCAGTTTGTCCATCCGTTTGAGGGTGATAGGCTGAACTTCGACAAAGCTTTGTATCTTGTGAAGAAAAGAAAGCTTCCCAAAAATTACTGAGAAAAATAGGGACACGATCACTTACAATAGTACGAGGCATTCCATGGAGATGAACAACATCACGCACAAATACTTCAGAAACAACAGAGGCATTGTAAGGATGAGAAAGTGCACTAAAATGTGCATATTTATAAAGACGATCAACCACCACCAATATGGAATTACGTTGTTAAGAGGAAGGAAGCCCATCGATAAAATCCATAAAAATATCGAGCCAAACATCGTCGGGAATAGGCAAGGGTTGGAGTAAACCTGGAGGAGAAATCGCTTCAGATTTATTACGTTGACATACATCACAATGAGAAATATAAACTTTCACAGAACCTTGCATTCCCTGCCAATAGAAGTTTTGTTGAAGACGCTTGTAGGTGCGTAAGAATCCAGAGTGACCAGCAGCAGGAGTACCATGGAATTCATGTAGAAGCTTGTTACACCATGAAGAAGAAGGAACCACAACAATACGACCTTTATAACCAAGAATACCATCAACATACGAGTAGTTCTTTTTGTAGTTTGGGTTACTCATCAATCCAGCAATAAGAGTACTCTCAATATCCGTGTGACACTCTCGAACAATTACATCAATACCCGAAAAGATTGGGGCAGTAAGAGCAGCAAAACTAGAATCAGAAACACGAGATAACGCATCTGCCACAACATTCTCCTTGCCATTACGAAATACATTCTCGTAGTCGTATCCTAACAATTTAGACAACCATTTTTGTTGCTCCATGGAGGACACTTTCTGATCCAAAAAATACTTGAGACTAAGGTGATCTGTATAAATTTTGAAATGTCGACCGAGTAAATAAGGTCGCCATTTGTGAACATCACATACAATAGCAAGCATTTCCTTATCATAAATGGAGAGATTCAAATTTTTTCCAAAAGAGACTTGCTAAATTAAGAAATTGGCCTACCCGATTGCATTAAAACAACTCCTAAACCATTACCAGATGCATCACTCTCCAAAACAAATTCCTTAGTGAAATCAGGGAGTATCAAAACTGGAGTTGTGGTTAAAGCATGATGGAGTTTCTTAAAGGCAATAGTCGCGTCATTAGTTCATGTAAATGCATCTTTCTTGAATAGTTGAGTTAGGGGAGCACTGATCTTCCCAAAATCTTTGACAAATTTTCGGTAGTAGCCAGCCAAACCCAAAAATGCGCGAAGACTTTTAACTAAATTAGGAATAGGCCGCTGCACTATACTAGCAATCTTATCACTTTCAATGGAGACGCCTTGAGCCGAAATAATATGCCCAAGATATCCAACAGATGACTAAGTAAACGTGCACTTAGACTCTTACACAATAAAGGTTGTTAGCGCGTAAATCCCAAAAACCAAAGATAAATGTTTTACATGCTCGGACATACTGCTACTGTAAATTAAAATATCATCAAAAAAAGACAAGGACAAACCTTCGAAAGTAAGGCCGAAAAATATCGTTCATCAAACTTTGAAAAGTAGCTGGGGCATTCGAAAGACCGAATGACATGACTAAGAACTCGTAATGGCCATCATGTGTGCGGAATGCAGTCTTTGGAATGTCTGAGTTGTGAAGTCGTATCTGGTGATAACCAGAACGTAAATCAAGTTTGGAGAAAACGCTGACACCATGTAGTTCATCCAACAACTCATCTACCATTGGAATGGGGAAACGGTCTTTGATAGTTATTTTTATTAAGAGCACGATTGTAGATGGTGAAAAATGAGAGAGGGACAAGATTGTCAAAACGCTCTCGAAACCATGTCTTATTCAAGGCAATCGCCTATTCAGGCTCATCTCTATGGCTCAGAGTGCAACCCATTCCATGAGCCAAATAAACTCTCTATGATCTCTCTCTTATAACTCTGGTGGGGAGGGTAATATCATAGAGCAGTACTAATGATCTCACCAACATATTAAACCCATTGATCTGCCCAGAGTCAGACCACTTAATGGTACACGGTGAAGAATCAACAGAGACGCATCCTCGTAGATTTCCTCTTAAACAGAGACGCATCCTCGTGGATTTCCTCTTAAATACGACTCAACATACGAGTCTCGGTGCAAACCTCAGGAATATTGAAGCTCCAGGCCGGTCCAGAGCTCCCTAAGAAGCATACACCAGCCTAAATAGGCCTAAGCAGACCTAATCCCAAGTTCAGGAAGGTCTAGCATACCATGGATAAACATGCCATGACCTCAGATGTGTTGTAGCATAGGCACTCACATCGCGACTAAGGCACAGGCTGCCCCAAAGTCGACCTTGGCCAGACACCAAAGCCATAAACGCCACATAGCATGGCACCAAAAACCATGAGCCACCATGGATTCACAAAAATCAGCATTGGCCAAGAAGCCAAGGCCATGGCGTAAAACGCCACAAACCTACAAAGAGCATGGCCGCAAATAGGCTGGCCTTGGCCACAGGCCAAGGCCGTGGCGCCGTGATCCATGGCGCCACAACAAGGTAAGCCTTGGCCAAAGGCCAAGGCCGTGGCGCCATGATCCATGGCGCCACAACAAGATAAGCCTTGGCCAAAGGCCAAGGCCGTGGCGCCACAACAAGATGAGCCTTGGCCAAAGGCCAAGGCTGTGGCGCCATGAGCCATGGCGCCTCCACAGCCAACGCAATTTAAACTGGCCATAACCAACGCCAAAGACGCGTTTTGAGCTGGCCTTGGCGCCATGAGCCATGGCGCCACCATAACTAACGCCAAAGACGCGTTTCAAATTTGCCTTGGCCAAAGGCCAAGGCCATGGCGCCACCATAACTAGTGTCAAAGACGCATTTTCAATTTGGCCTTGGCCAGAGACCAAGGCCGTGGCGCCATGAGCCATGGCGCCACCTTAACTAGCGCCAAAGCGCCATCAAGCACTTATGGCCTTGGCCAAAGACCAAGGCCACTCCTATACTTGTGTCCAGGAGACACTACATCATGTTGGTCACGACAATCAGTCGTACAAACCTACTCTACTCAACTCAACTACGCAATATCCGCGTATCACTCGCTCGAGATATCAAAACATCACACGGGGGGATAACTTTAGGGGTATTGGTCTGGCGGTCTACGGCAGTTGAAAGAAACTGATGGAGATGATGGACAGTTACGAGAAGATGGCGCGAGTGGGCATGTTCCACACAACTCAGGCAGTTACGGTAACCAACGCATGTCCCCCACTCCTCCACTCTTCCACGACGTCCACCTTCTCTGTCGAGAGATCAGGGTGAGTTCAAACTATAAATAGAGGCTTCCTCTATCTTCCAAGGCAGAACATCAGAAACGTTCAGAACACACAAAAACAACCAAGAGCCTCAGAGAGAACACCTGAGAATCGAAATACGTTCTAGCCTTGGAGATTTCCAGTCGACTTCACGACGGAGATCTTGAACTCTCACACCCAAAACACATCCTCAACCTGATCTCAAGTTTCTTCACTGTTTCCCTCCCTAGACCAACCTCTATCCTCTCTGTGACCGAAGCAAGACGGGAACGGCCATCCTTGGTTTAGGCTTGTCTTGTTCGACTTTGATCTCCGAGCACTACGAAAGTACCCAGAGACGGTACACTTGTTTTTCCAGGTAAAAACAGTTGGCGACCACAGTGGGAGATCATTCTCTCGGTTCCAGAGAAACTCACTCAAAGATGGTTGAACTAAGGACGGGATCAGATACCAAAAACCCAACTCTTCAACTAACGGTGCTGTAGCCTCCAGCGCAGCACCTACCAACCCACCTACATCCAACAATACACTCAACGTACCCGTTACCCAAGAAACTTCCCCTTCAACACCTATCATCTCGGCTATACCCAACACCCCAATAACGGAGTAGCAGTTGGGAGAGCTTTGCATCAACGGAACGACTCCCGTATACCGAGCCCTCTTAGAGAACCTCCGCTTCCAGACCTTCTCTGAACTCCATGAAGCTGCGAAGAGGTCCGTCACCACTGCACCTGCTTTGTTGGAAAGAACCATCACCCGAACGAGGGACAAGTCGCCTATGGCCGCACACCGCAAGAGCGACAACCAACCGACCCGAGGAGCCCCTCGAGCCTACACCACCTCTTCTTTCCCCAGGAGGCAGCAGCGAGGTCCACCTCTATAATACCCACGCTGAGGGAGAGGACCCAACTACTAAAGCGTGGAGAACTCACTGAAGAAAACAATAGAAGCTTGCACAACGACCGGAGGAGAAAAGCGGGAGAATACCTCGCTGAACACCAAGCGCAAGACCCAACGGCGCGAAGCGCGATACCGGAAGGGGACTTGCAACAATGACACGAAGAATTGATCCACCAAACGACCTCACGGCAAGCAACTTGGAAAAGCTACTACAAAATCGAGAAAGAGAAGTGGCGCTACCTCTCCACATCGAACACCGTACCCGCACGAAGTACGGAGGAAAAACCCTGCCACGGAAGGTACGCATCCAAAACGCACTAATTCAGCTCCGGGACCCCAAACAAGAACATGAACCAGGGAGGACCACAACGGCTGGAGATGCGGAGGCAGAAGGCCAATTCAGAGATACCAAACTACCCGTTTCTCATGGAAGACGTACTAGAGTTGCTAAACACTTGGATCCAGGACAGGATAATCGGACTCCCTTCGACTCAACGTTCTCCTACAGCCGAAGAGGTAGCAAACCCAAGATCTTCCGAGCCAAGGAGGAGTCCGGGGAATTGCACCTACGAAACAAGCGTTCACCTTCCCCGAGGAGCCGGTGAACGAGAGAGTGGAGGAGATAATGCGAGACTCTCTGTCTCTCGAAACCACATCGAAAAGACATGTTCACAACACTCAACGCGGTAGTATCAGGGAAACGCCTACCTTTCAAGGAAGTCAATGAGCAGACGATGTCCAAACAGGAGCCGAAAACACGAGGACAAGGCTGGGGACTCCTTACGACCACCCACGTGTCTGGTGGTGAATTCTCAAAGACGCTCATTGACCCAGGACCTCAGGTGAACACCGTTCCAGTCAAGACTCTCAGATCCGCCAACATCCCTCGAAGCAGAGTTGTCCGTACCCCCGCCATCATCAAAGGTCCTGACGGAGTTGAAGTACGAACTTACGGATGGATCGACCTTCCCGTTGAAATCGCCACGATCCCAACCATATCGGAGTTCCACATTGTTAAGGGAGTCCTCGAGAGCGACATGATGCCGGGACGCCCATGGATCTACAACAACCAGGAGACGCTCCCTCTGGAGTTCATGGAGCGTTTTGTACAAAAGAGCAGCAAGGAGCCTGCAGAACCTAGGAGAGTCGATGAGGACCCCCTCGATCAAGAAGGTACTTCGTCCACCCCTCTCTTATTTGATAGCCTACATTCACCGAGTCACCGGGGACTCACCACGAGGAAAGCTACTCGAGAGAAAAACCCTGAAAACCGGCTGTAGACATCGGCACAGCCATAAGAATCTCCATCAAAGCCCTTCCGGAGTCTGGAATTGTACGTGACAAGCTCCGAGGAGAAGGTAAACTCATCCCCACGACATACCACCCGAAGTCTTAGAGACCATCCCAGACTTCAAAGAATATGCAGAACTGTTCAACCTCAAACGAAAGGCGCGGGAGAACGCAGTTACATATGCTACCACCCTAAAGGAAGAGGAAGTACCAAGGACTCCAACCTCGGAGGAACTATCCAAGTGTCGAGACGACCTTCCGAAAAGACGGATCAAGACCCAAGTTGAAGTCTCGGCTCATCTCAAAACTCTAACCACGAAACCGTCAACAAGTTCACAAGCCAAATGAACTCCCAGATCTGCTACTAATACGAACACCGCAGCGATCCCCGTCTAGGATGACGAGATGATCTCTACTCAAGGAGAACCTCAACATGGAGAGAGCCACAACACGGATACGCCGCAAAAGACGATTTGAAGATACCACTCCAGAACCCAGAGTAGGAGACGACGTTAGTTCACCAGCACTGACAACGTGCCCACACAGAGTGTAGAAGGCCCCCTTCCCCAAAGGAGGAGCATCGACACCACCGAGTACTGAGACTCAGAAATTCCCGGACACTTGGTACGGCAACCTTACCCGACACCGGAGCTCTGCGAAATGATCCTTATCTACTGAGCCCTCCATAAAATTGCAAAAGACTTGCCTCGTCTGCACCAGCGCTACCGGAGAGGGCCAGACCCCCAGGAAGCGAAGAGGCTTGTGATGCCGACGACGACATCAACCTCATCAACGAGCCGTACAACAACAACTTACCTTCCGTGAGTACCATCACCGAAGGGAATAAGAGGAAGATTCCAGCTACAGGGGTGACATACCCAGAGCATACGACTTCAAGCTTGCTTTGAAAACTTCAGGTGACAGTATGGGTTGAAGCGGATCACCACACAAGTCACGGCGCCACGAATCACGACACCCCAATCTAGGATACCACGAGTGATGGCGTCACAAGTCACGGCGCTGCAACCATTGGAAAGAGAATGACGACGAGACACGGGACTTCCAGAGTCACCACTGCAACCAGCCAGGGACTCCAGGGTTTGGGACTCTCAAGACAAGACAAGCATGTCCAACAGTCCAACTCTGCTACTCGTCCAAGAGAAACCCCTTGGAGAACCAAGAAGGGGAGGTGCATCTCTATCTCGTCCACACCAACCTCCCTATCCGAAAGACCCCCCTCTCATGGGATGCTCCTCATTGGAGGAAGTTCAGACTTGACGAAGCCGCAGGGTGATCAACCGCAACCGTCCCTGTCTTGATAAGAAAAGATCCAAGCTGTAAGGATTAAAGAAGCTCGTGATAACAGGAGACCCGCCAGCAACCAGACGACGGGGTATCGACACAACTGGCTGAAGGCATACTATGCCTAAACGAAGCCATTATGAGAAGGCCGACAAGGAGGACTGGAGAACCACAGCACCACCGCGCGGCGGCTAAAAAAAAAAAAAAAAAAAAGGGAAGTCAGGGCTTGAGACCACGACCTTTAAGTCCCTTAGCGGGCAGTGAACCGCCGAGCGCTGGGTCGACATTACACCGCCACGACGATAATGGAAAGAGACGGAGCACGATCCTACTCAAGCAGGTCCGTAACCTCGTGAACGAAGGAAGCCGACATCGCCTCTACAGAAGGATCGCTGGAACGAGCCCGGAGACGCGGGATGCATGGGGACTTAAGTCAAGGAAGAGAAGCTTCGCCCTTCCAGATGAAAATGCTCAACCATTCTGCTCTGATATGACCCAACCACAGGATGCAGATCTACAACCACAACCGCGAGGAGTACGAGGACTGAAGCCTATACAGGATTCCCAGACTCATCATCTTCGACGAAGTACTGGAACTATTAGACGCCTGAATAAGGAAGGAGCAACCGGATTACCCCGACCCGATGAATGTCAATAACTAGAGAGAACACTCTGCCTCCTCGTCTTCGAAAGGCCAATACACATGTGTCTGCACGAGGGAAGGCGAACTCGACAAGAGGCGCTGATAAGATATCAGAAAACATAGCTGGGGACTCCTCGCCACCGCCGCTCTTCACTCCACCAAGTACCAATAGCAATACCGGCTGTTACGACCCAAAGGGAAACGTGAAGTACAACAGATGCTCCCTTGTCTCTACCAAAGCGCTTCATCATCATGGGAAGAGCCTACTCGACCAGAGATGTCCATACAGCATGGAACTACCCGCTACAGATCTCTCGAAGGAAGGGAGACTCAGGGAAGAACTCTAATCAACACTATCGCCCACAACCTCAGCGTTAGAGCTACCAACCAAGTACGGTAAACCATATTTTGGAGAAATTATCTTATTTTGGGTCTCCATGGAGCAAACCTACTCTGGAGACAAACAAAAACGTGCTCACGACTACGTACCAGATTCGCTGTACGACAACCTTCACGAAAACGGGCAACACG
>JAJJMA010043734.1:0-18862 GCA_023529015.1 Papaver nudicaule
AGGTTTGTAATCTCCTCTGGTTCCTTAGGGTTTTATTCATGTAATCTAAGCACTAGTAATACACAGAAAGTCTTCTTTATCTGATCTTGGTTATTTTACTTAGTTCTAAATCACTGTTCATTGCATCCTCGATGCTGTTCTTGATGTCTTCGGACTGCTAAACCACTATTTACTGTATGTGCGAGTAGATCTGATGGATGTGGTACCTCGAGTACCTATGCAGATTTTCTACTCGTACAGAGTATGTCTTGGGTTCTTCTGTGAGCACAACTGCAGCAAGAAAAGCCTTATGGGAAGGTGAAAATTGATCAAAAGATAAATAATCACTTATAGGATGGCTGTTGTGGAGTTGCACTTTGGAAGAGTACACTGCTAATCTTTTAAGTACGATGGAGGATTTCTCATACGAATGGGTCTAAAGTCTGTTTCAATAGTATTAGACTCATTTGATGAAGTTGCATTATGTAATGAAGGAGGATTAACTGCACCACTGTTGCTTTTAGAAGTGGATTCAGTAGCTATAAAATCTCTTGGAGAGGTCAAACTTTCCCTAGCAGAAGAATTGGTCATACTCGAAGGTGATTGAGTTATAACTGATTGTGGACTATGCATTGGTGATGGCATTAAACTATCCAAGGTGATATCTTGTCGTGTTGTATCACACTGATCATGTGAACGACGTAAAGGTGACTAAGCACAGTTATCAGTCGAAGCAGGGAACAAGACTGAATCGTAATATGCGATGTCAGATAAGTTGACAGGCATTGGTTTTGTTAAAACCGGAGAATGGCTAATATCACGAAAAGGAAATGTACTTTCATGAAAAACGACATCCCTGGAGGTGTAGATGATTTTTTATTCAAGGTCATAAACCTTATATCCTTTCTGGCCATAGGGGTAACCTACAAAAATGTCAGGTTTGGCATGCTGATCGAACTTGTGAGAAGGCGCGTAGTTCTGCCAAAACAAAGACAACGAAAAACTCGCGATGAAGAATAATTTGGCGGTGTTGACAGTAGCATTTCATGAGGAGATTTGTGAGACAAAACAGGAGTAGGCATTTTATTTATCAAATAAGCCACAGTGAGAATACATTCTCCCCAAAACGTAAAGGGAGGTTAGATTGGAAACGTAAAGCTCTGGCTACATTAATTAAATACCTATGTTTTCGCTCTACAATGCCATTTTGTTGTGGCGTGTTAGAGCATTGCTCGGTTGAACCTACTGATATTGCTATCTCAAGTCAGTTATCAAGTTTAGGTGACAAAAACACAATCCTTGATAAGTTTACTCTACAACCTCGGACTAGGATAGTTTTAGGTAATCGAGACGAAGACCGTTGAAGACGAAGACCGAAGCTTACTACTTGATAAATCATAACATCCTCGCTAAAGGTTGTAAAGGTTTTCATTTCCATGTTTCGTATTTGCCATTTCTATCATATCAATAGTCTATGATGTTGTTTATATGATCTGTAGGTATTCTAGGATTCTTCGCCTTTGCATTTGTCACATCCGTGATATTATGTATAGGTAGAATATGTTGAATTTTCCACTTGAAATGACCTCAATGGTGAACGCGTACATGAACACGTACATGTGTTGCTTAAGGCATTCCTGAGAACGAGCGGGTCTGTATGAACACGTTCATGAACGCGTACATATGAGTTCACAGACTTCTCCTGAATTCTCCTGAACTCCAATTGACAGCTCTATGAAAGCGTACATATAAGCCATGAGAAAAATTCCAACTTTCATATCTTGAAGTTTTCGGTCTAGACATGATTAGTTCTCGGACTTGTCATTACTTGGCCCATGGAATTCAAATACTTAATCCAAGCGATGTTCAAACAATTATTTGGACCAGAAGTGGCAAGCGATGTTCAAACATGATTTGGACCAGAAGTCGCAAACCTTCAATCAAGGTTGAGTCCTCTTTAACTATTGGTCTGGTCCAAAGTTAGAAGAAGATTGAGAATGGGTATTCAAGCTATGGACTTTCCTAGTTCCGGAACTTGCTTAAGCCCTACTCAAGGTTGCTTAATTTTCAAGCAAAGCCTCCCTTTATGATCACTATAAATAGATGACCTTATGCAAGATACGATCTCAATCCTCTACACATCTGTGTATCCTTGCATAAAGGTTGGTCGTCATCTCAAAGTCCTTTTGGACTACGACTATTGAAAGACTTCATTTGAGGATCGTGAAGCACGGATCCAAAGTTAAATTCCTGATCATGTATCTTGGTTCGAGTGAATATTTTCAATTTATCACGACCAAGATTTGATAGAAACTTCATAAGGTAGATCTTGAATTGTAAACCCTAGAAGTTCCTAAACGCATATTCACGAACTAGGTTTGATACTATGTTCGTCAAGCGTTAGGATGCAAAATTGTTTAGGCTAGATCAATAAGCCATATTCAACAAAACAGATTTCCATTAATCTTGACTTTAAGTCTAAAGGAAATCACAATCGTATTCTCGTTTAATTACTTGGCAGGGTAGCTCTAGTCTCCACGAAAGAAAGTGGAGCAACTCCTAGGCCTGTAAAGGACGTCAACTAGGGGAAACAAGCACGTAGGTTTCTACGGGAGCCAAGAGATGTAGGAGCACATTGGTAGCTGAATTGCTTGTAGGGTGAATTCAGTCTCGATACATTCCAGTCTGAAGTCTGAGAGTAGGCTAGCGTCTGTATACCGTTAATACTTGGGTTGTTCACATCTGGACGAGGTCTCAGGTTTTTTTTGTTAGGTTTGCAGTTTCCTCGTTAACAAAATTCTGGTGTCTTGCATTACTTTTCCCTTCCGCGTTATATTGTCTCTGTTTTATATAATTGAAGTAATTGCAAGTTTGTTGATTCATAACCTTTGAGTGAATCCATCTCTGTTGAGATCTACAAGAACCACGTTCTTGTTAGGGTTCGGTTATCTTAACTATACTCAGGTTTTTGTTTGAATATTGATTTGTGAGATAGTTCAAACAACCGTAATCAACTAGGTTCACGAAAACTAAAAGTTGGTGGTGTATCTTTGTATCCCCTCTTTTTCAGTTGGTATCAGAGCCGGGAAAACCTTGTAAGAGACGTAACTGTCTGTGTTTGACGCATTCGTGAACTATGGCTTTACCAGGATTTAATTATAACAAGTGTTTGGGAATTTCCAAAATAACTCATAATTCTAGAACTTCATCTTTTAAACCAGCACTTGAATATTCTTCAGAGAATCAAGAAGATCTCATAAGTCTTGTTGAAAAGCTTCGCTCTGAACTAAGAAATGTGAGCAATGATTACCTTCTGTGTATAGAGGAGTTGAAAGATTCTTTGAATCGAGAACGTACACTATCAGAAAAACATGAAAAAAATAATATTGAATTCAACATTCTTCTTCATGATTATACTGAATCCAAGGAAATCATATCTTCTCTTGAAGGTTCTATCAACGACTTCAAAACTCGTGAAACAGAACTTTTAACTGAACACATCAACCTTCAAGAAGTTTGCAAAGAATCTGTCTGCAAACTCATAAAACTCACGAAGAATGCTCAACTCTTAAGAAGGAAAATTCAAAACTCAGAAGAATTATTACTTCTGAGGAATCTTTAAGAGGCCCCAACAAAATCTCTAGTAAAGACAGCTTCATGTCTCCCTCTAATAATTCAATTTCTGTTACTTATCCTTCAGTATCTCGAAGCAACAATTATATGAGGTATCGCAATCGACGAAGCAAATTACTTTGCAATCATTGTGGAAGAAGAGGGCATCTATTGTCTGAATGTTCCTTTAGAAGGAATCAAATTGACAAACTTCGGATGACACTAGCTCAAGTAGCAAGTGAAGTTTCATGTCTATCCACTCATGACAATGATATTATGTCTGAAAAGACAAAATTCATGGGTAACTTACACTCTCTACCATTTAGTGTTAACTCACCTAAATGGAAAGGAAGAAATACTGGTTTACGTGAACGCCGTGCTTCACGGTGGATTTCAAAAGGAACATTGAAGAATCATCAGATGGATCCTGACACTCATGATTACAGAAATTCAGCACAGAATCATGAGATAATAAGGGATCATTCCATCCTCCAAGGTATGAGCTAACGAATGACTGCTTTAATGAGCATAATCTTGCTCATTTTTCTTCAAATTGATAAATTTAATATATCATGAGGGAAGTGTTTAGAAAAACATAATATTCTAGTCTTTTACTATATAAACTATCTATGACAAATAAACAGTCATTATTTATAAAAAGAAAACAATAATCCATATCTCGTGAAATTATTGAGCAATGCTCCGCGGAGATGTGTCCACGCTCAATTGGTTATGTGACCAATTGTCCTGATGGTATATGAGAAATTATCATAGTTGTTTCCCTACACCCACACAATTGTCTCCTTCTTATAGAGAGCCGATACTGAAAATCAAGATAAGGGTGTAATCATGTCCTGTATGAGTCCAAAATGTAATGACTCGACATGAATGTCAACAACCTTGTGCACCACCTCTAGAAACCCCCCCTGCCTCTGGCTCCTAAGGCAAGAGTCGAGACCAGGATCCATGAGATCTTCTAGTTGTTTAGGACAAATATTATGCAATGAAAAGTTAACACCATACCGTTGACATAAGTAAACTTAATCGAGATTGATGATTTGTCAAAGAAAGGGCAGTATAGTAAAAATAATTGAGTTTTCCCTTTTTTAAGCACGTTCGGAAACCGACCTATGAGGATGTATATATATATATATCAATTCTTGTTAAATATCTCATGATCACCTGTCAAGATGAATCGAACACCTGGTAGAAATTCTTCTCACAATACCATTATTATTGAAGACATGAACAGAACTTGTGATTGTGAAAACTGTTCAGCTAATTCCCTTGCAATTGAAGCTTTGTCTCAAAGATGCAAGAAATCCGAAGAAGAGATTGCAGAATAAAACTGCTTCTTGCCAACTCTTCCCAAGAACTAACTATGTTCAAAACTGTGAGACCCTGTATTTTCGAATAATGATTTATGCGCTTAAAAATTAATTCGTAGAGGGTTGAGTGCATTTTATTAAATTTGGGTACACTTAACCATATATAAATGTCTAGCTCTTATCACTGTGGAGTGGTAGGGAATATAAATATCTTTAAATTACTCCAGTTTCCTAATATAAGCATGTGAGAAATAAAATGGTTGACTATATTCATTTAGGGTAGTTAATGTATATTTATTCCTGATTTATATTTAGGGTAATAAACGTATATATTATTGATTATTTTTCATTTTCTAAACCCTAAAAAGATTAAAGAAAAATTAGTCTTTTTCTTATTCTCCTTCTTTAATTCTTCTTCCCTGTGCTTCACAATTCCTTCTTCCACTTTTACAAAATCAATACAAGAAAAAAGGTCAAAAATCTGTACTATTGATTTATTGTAAGCGTGTCGGTTTTGCATCAAAGTTTTGGGATTTCTATGTTGAGGTAAGGGTTTCTTCAAATATTAACCTAAACCCAATTAATCATTATTCATTAGTAGTGTTTCTCTTGACCCATTTGATTTGTCTCTTCAATCAATTTTTGTTTGGCTTGATATTCTAATCATATTGATTCTAGGTTTTGAATTTATATAGTATTGTGAATAGATAGAGAGTTTCTGAAAATTATCTAGATTAAAATGTTATCCCGATTGATGATCGGATTCGTGATATTGGTAAATAACATTCTTAGGTATCTGCGGCTAAAATTTAATATAATCCACCGTAAATTCACCGTTGAATTGATTTTAAAACCTCGGTAATGTATTCTGAAAATTCTGACAGTTTCGTTTCTTTCTGTTCTTGATTGGTTTAGGTAATCATAGTGACGTTATAATGATTTGTGGTCTTCATAAAAATTGTAGATTTGTGTCTTATCTTTCTAATGGCTTTAGATTTGTTTGATTTCAGATTATATAGAAATTGATATGAATATTTTAGTAACATGACGTAGTCTGTCCAGTTTTTAGAGTGACTCGGTAACTTCAATATCTTTTGTTTGAACCATGGATTGTGTTTGAAACTTTTACATGATGAACTTAAATATGTCGTGGTCGTACAGAATTTAGGTAATCCCTAATCGGATATGTATTATGTGTTGTATGAATTGACTAACCGAACATGGGAAAAGGTACTAAGTTGAGATGTTATAGAAATGTGGATAATTTAGTAAAGTAATATGGGTGGATGTTTAATTGCTAAGTTTAGAATGATATTGGAATTGGTATCGATAAAATGTAGAAATCAAATTAGAGAATTAGTTGCATAAGAATTGTTAAGTTATGAAGATTGTGTGAAGAAAATTATGAAGATTAGTGTACTAACCGATGTTAAGAAGATAAATGGTGAATAAGCTAAAATGCTAATTAAGAAAGCGCGCGGGTCTTAAATAGACGATCTAGATTGCTTAACCGTCGGGTCTCTTTTGGGATGTGGTTAACCGACGGGTCCTTTTTAGGATGAGTGCAAGAACTTAAGTGGCAGGTTCCTACGGGAATAAGTGAAGGCTACTAACTGACGGGTTCCTATGAGAATGTGCTAACTGTCAGGTCCATCTTTGGATGAGCTAGCCCGAGCGATCAACTATCGGTCCAAATTTGGATGAATATAATATTATGTATTTGAATTGGAAAAGATAAATGTGTATTAACTTCCTGAAGTGAAAACTTATAAATAGATGGTTTGATTTTTTTAAAAGAATTTGAAGTGAATGGAGTGAATAAATTCCTGAGTCGAAAAACATAAAATAACTACGTATATTGTAATCCAGAAATCAATTATAAAATCAGCCAGTGTTAGTTAATAATTATTTAAAGTGTAAGAAATGATCTAGTATAGCTGTAACGGTAAATAGTTGGTTCTTTTGTGCTCAAATGTAATTTTTGTTAATGCATTAATTGTGTGGCAATTAGTATATTTGGAAATTCTCTACTGAGCTGTGGTTGCTCACCCCTTTCTCTCCTCCCTTCACAGAGATGAAGCAATACTAGCTGATAAAATATATTAATGAGTATCACGGGGATTTGGGCGTTGCGTATTTTGAATTAAACCGAAGTGTTGGTTTGTTTGGTAGTTTGTACTTCTGATTATGTATTTACTTTAAAGTTTTGTAATTGAAAAAGTAGAATTATATATCAATAATATAATTTACTTGACTTGACATTTAGATTTTGTTTCTTAAAATGTTTTAGAACTTTTCTGGACCCATTTGAGTGGTCGTCCGGACTTTCGGGCTTGCCGGGCAGGTCGGATCCGGCCCACAAGGCCGAATCCGGGTCCGCTGGAGGTTCCAGAAAACCGGGCCGTCACAAAAACAATCAAAATAGTCTGATCAGAAATCAAGAAAAATTGTTAAACTTGGGATACAAAAACAGATAATTTGTTAAGGTTGTCAATAACAAAGTTGATGTTATTGCAACACAACATAATGCTGAGACCCTTAAAAAGGTCTTTAATATTGGCTGGACATTCAACGAAGGAGTTCGTGAAAGACTTGAATAAACTCCCTTGAATCAGGTCTGATTCTCTTTTGCTTAGCATAGTTAACTCCTTATTAAAAAACTTTTGTCTTTTCCTTAGGGTTTGGGTAATCATTATGCTAGAAGTTGTCATCTTTTTAAGCATGATTTTCTTGTGTTACTTCCATGTTTTGTTTTCATCAATTAATAGAGGTTATTAAATTAAAATCTTAATTGATGATTGCAATGCTTGATCTTAATTGATTATCCATATGAATGTATTGCATAAATCGTGAACTTGCTTTTTAGCCATACCACCCATTCGGGTAAAGCAGTTCATGAAGAACTATCAAAATCCATGCTTCTGAATCTTATGGCTAAGGGGAGACGATTTTGATAAAGAGGAACCTCTACAATGTTGAACTCCGCTGGATTAAATGTTGTACCTTTAATTGTTAGTCTTACAACCACTAGGAAGGGGTAACCTAATGTTTTCTCTAAAGGCGATGGTTGGCGGAAACTCTCTGAGAAAGTAGGAAGATTAAACCTTGAATTCTTATTCGACCGTAACTGGCTAGGAAAGAAAAACATAATTACAATTTACTTGTGAAATTGTACTTCACTCAAGAATTTATTCCAAATCATTGCTTGGGAAGGTCGTCGCGTTGTTCCTTATGGAATGACACATAATGGGGGAGAGTTCTTTTGAACTTGTGGTTCATGGTAATATCTTTTTGGGGTGTGCGGCTGTGGAATTTGCGAGAGAATTGCATCGTTTTATCTCTCGTTTCAGGTATGTTTACCTTTGTCTACATTGAATATTGTTGTTTTATGAGGATTCCTATATTTCTTGTTCCTTTGTCTATTTTATGACAAAAAGGGGAAGAAATCTTGTAGTAAGGGGGAGTAAAATCTTTATATCTACTACGACAATTGTTTACGACATTGTCATAGGGGGAGTAAAATCGATGTGCTTGTCATGTCAAAACAAAAGTAATTGTATTGAGTAAGGGGGAGAACATATCATATTGTGTAGTTGTAGATGGTGAAAAATGGGAGAAGGACAAAATCGTAAAACTCCCCTCTAACTACGTCTTAATTGAAGGCGATCGCCTACTCCGGCACATCTCTATAGCTCAGG
This sequence comes from Papaver nudicaule, assembly GCA_023529015.1. Classification (NCBI taxonomy): domain Eukaryota; kingdom Viridiplantae; phylum Streptophyta; class Magnoliopsida; order Ranunculales; family Papaveraceae; genus Papaver; species Papaver nudicaule. Next base: position 8,618 of record JAJJMA010043734.1, read on the forward strand.
ATGCAACCTATTCTACGCGCTGAATGTACTCTCTATGAGTTCTCTCTTATAACTCCCGGTGGAGAGGATGATATCATGATGCAGTACCGATAACCTCACCAGCACATAAACCCATTAATCTGCTTTATGTCGACATCGCCTCGAATTCCTAGATATCAGAACTAGATTGCTTAATGGTACATGGTGAAGAGTTAGCAGAGACGCATCCTCACGGATTTCCTATCCCTATATGACTCAACATCCGAGTCTCAATGAAAACCTCAGAAATACCGAAGCTCTAAGCCTGTCCAGAGCTCTCTGAGAGGCATGCAACAGCCCAAACAAGCTTAAGCAGACCTCACTCTAAACACAGAATGGTCTAACATACCATGGATAAGCATGCCATGACTTGAAGCACGTTGTAGTACAAGCGCATGTATACGCCATAGCGCAAGCGCACGCATACGCCATAACATAAGTGCACAAGTACGCCACAATCGAGTTGGCCTTGGCCAAAAGCCAAGGTCGTGGTCCCTTGGACCATCACAAAATTTGGCCTTGGACAAAGGCCAAGGCCGTAGTCCCTTGGACCATGGCGCCATGATTCATGGCGCCACAACAATCTAGCCTTGGCCAAAGGCCAAGGCCGTGGTCTCTTGGACCATGGAATATTTGCATACCACTCGGGATATTAAAACATCACACGGGGGGATAACTTTAGGGGTATTGGTCTGGCGGTCTACGGCAGTTAGAAAGAAACTGATAGGGATGATGGACAGTTACGAGAAGGTGGTGCAAAGTGGACATGTTCTACATGACTCTAGCAGTTACAGAGCACAACTCATGCCCTCCACTCCTCCACTCTTCCACGATTTCCACCTTCTCTATCGAAAGATCAGGGTGAGTTCAATACTATAAATAGAGGCTCCCTCTATCTTCCAAGGCAGAACATTCAAAATAACTAGAACAATCAAGAACACCAAAGCCTCATAGCACGAGCAACAATCCAATTCTGAGTATTCAACACACTTCTAGCCTTGGAGATCTCCAGTCACCCTCACGACGGAGAACCCGAACTCTTACACCCAGAAACACACATTCTCAACCTGTTCTCAAGTTTCTTCGTTGTTTCCCTCCCTAGATCAACCTCTATCCTCTCTGTGACCGAAGCGAGACATGAACGACCATTGACTTGGTTCAGGCTCGTCTTGTTCGACTTTGATCTCGAGCACTACGAAAGTACCCAAAGACGGTGCATTGTTTTTCCAGGTAAAAACAGGTAAAAACAACGGGAGATCAATCTCTCGGTTTCAGAAGGTCACCTCTAGAAATGTCTGAACTAGGGATGGGATCTCAAAAACTTAATCTTCACCTCAACGCCGCAAACCCTACAAGGAAGACGGAACCCATTAGCAATTACCCACCATCGATCAACACCAACAACAAAGGAGGCGAAAACCCGCTGACGACCTTAAGTATAGAAAAAGTAGTTCGACGACAAGACACCCTCGCTAGCCAGCAGGTGAACACCACGACTTCCTTAATGGAGATTGTACCTTATCTCAAAACCCTCGCCGAGAAACTACCAAATGCTCCTACTGTCCCGGCGGTGGAAAGAATCATCACACAAGCGAGAGACGAGTCGACTACACTTCCGCATCACCGAATTTTCACTCCCTCGACCCAGAAGCTTTCTCAAGACTACGTCGCCCCCTCCTTCCCGAGATATGATGGAACAGGTGGTGCGCGTGAACACATCTCACGCTTCCTAGAATCTCTGAAGGAATATGAATACAACCACGCCTTGAGACTTAACGAGTTTCCAAAGTCTGTCGTAAGAGAGGCTTACCAATGGTACACTCGTCTCACACCAAGAGCCACAAGCACCTGGAGTGAGTTGATAAACACATTCTTCAAAGAATATCTCTTTGGAAAAGTAACACTCTCTGATCTGGGCAAAATGCGCCAGAGGACCAGCGAATGCCCCGATGACTATGTAAAGAGATTCAGGGGACAAGCCCTCGGCTGCTACACTTCAGACGTAACGGATCCACGACTAGTGGAAGTCTGCACCAGTACCATGACTACAATCTACCGAGCTCTCTTGAAAGATCTTCAATTCCAGACTCTATCCGAACTCCAGGAAGCAGCGGCACGATCGACCACCATAATACCTACCCTGAAAGAAAAAGCTAAACTACTGAAATATGGAAAACATCACGAGGCCGACAAAGTCCTTGTGTCTAGGGACTTGGACGACAACGGCAGAAAGAGGAAAACAGGGGAGTGTTTTACTGAGCGCAGGGTACGGGACTCAACCTCGATAACGAGAGGCGTGACACCAGGAGAAGGCTCACAGCGACAACAAGAGGGAGTTGACCTACTGAACGACATCTCAACAAGAGAGATAGGACAACTGCTAGACTCCTGGGTCCGAGACAAGTTCTTGGAATTACCCGAAGTGTCGAGAGTTCCCACTGCCGAAGAAATGGAACACCCCTTGTACTGCCACTACCCTCGGAGGATCAGTCACGCCACGACCCAGTGTTACTGCTTCAGACGTATTCTCGGGGAGCGCACCCTTAAAACTAAGGCGTATTCTCATGAAAAACATCAGGGGCCTCCGCGCATGCAGGATCTCACTGACCACAAAGAACCCATGAATCAAAGGGTGGAAAGTCTAATGCACCAATTATGCGAAATCCTATGCTTCTCGAAGCCTCAACGTCGAGATATGTTTACAGCACTTAACTACGTGGTGTTGGGGAGGCGATTACCACTAAAGGAAGAAAGGAGCCACACCCGCCGGCGCAGAGCGAACCTTCGGTGAAAATACGACTGGGGACTTTTGGCCAGACAAGGATGGGGAATGCTCACTACCACATATCTACGCGACATCGGATTCGCTAACTCGTTGTTGGACCCAGGAACGAAAATCAACGTCATCTCTACAACAACACTAGAGGCTTCAGGGATCTCGCTACAAGATATCACCTGTTCCCCAACAACATTGGAGAATCCAGAAGGGAGGTCGGTGATGACCCATGGACAAGTAACTCTACAGATAACAGTGAACGTAGTACAAACGGAAGCCGAACTCTACGTCATCACACAAAGTTTAGAATACGACATGATTCTCGATCATCCTTGGTTCAACCACAACCGAAGCCTACTCAACGGGGCTACGAATCCACCGGAAACCTCGACTCAACTAGAAGATCTCCAGATAGCAATGATATCCCTATATGAAGAGACGGGAGCCTCGACAGACTTCAGAGAGGAATCAACAAGGGCTACACTCCCGCGAGGAGTTGACTTAGCTCTTATCACAAGGTACGAGTGGATCACACACCCTTCTCAGTATTTTAGAAAGTGGGAACCTATGTCCTAGTCACGACACCATTAGCAACCTATCTGATAAACTGGGCTTGGGAGACATATGTACCAACAAAGAGTCTACCAACCGCTCGCGGAAATCACTCATACACAGGAAACTCCGCCACCTTAGAGTCACATTAATTGTCAATGGAGACTTCAAGGTAGGGGAATGGGTAATGAAGATTCCCTGGCGAAGAGAAGGACGCCCCCGGGGACCCTATATGGTTGAAAGTCTACGCTGAATGGGTATTGTACACTGGTTCCAATCAAATACGGGTACAGGAATGTAACAACAATCAGGAAGAGATGAATCAAGATATACCATAATTAACCGTTAGTTATGAAATAAATATTTATTGTTGCCAAAACATGAAACATGTCCCCTCATTGTCTTTCGAATAAAAATAAATAATAAAAACCCCTAAACCGCGAGTCAAGAAACAAAACCAAAAAAAAATACTCAGAAAATACCAGACAACACAATAGCCCCGGCTTTCTCACGCGAGTCTCTCATATTGAAAAGCGCATCCCGCTCCTCTTCGAACCTAGCCTCCAATTCAGAAACCTCCCTTTCCTTCATGGCGAGAACCTCATTTGTAACAGCATCAGCCTGAACCTTAGAACACTTCCGCTTCTCGAATCTCTCTCGGAGCCAAGTCACATTAAAAGACTCAGACTCAGCAACTATAACATCCTCCCAATCCTGCAGCATCTCTAGTTAAACCCCACGCATGGAGCGCTCCTGCATCTCGGCAATCCGCTCCAACAAGACCCCGACGAAGCCTTATGCCAAAGAACGATTCGCATCCTCTCTGGCGATGTGCCCGAACTCTTTCCAGATACGTGTATACATATCCTGATACACCTGCGGGATAACGAAACCACCTACGACCACCTGGTTAGCTCTGACTCTGCTCAGAAGGGAGAACGCCACACCTCGAGTTGGTTAAAGGGTATTCACCTAGCCTCCCTAGTCCCCCTTCCGACGTCAGTGGTATCTTCGGGGTCGGAGTCCTCGATCTCCACAGTATCGTCGTTATCCACAACTTCGTCTCTTGCACTACCATCCACAGGCACGTCTACAACGACAAAAGAAGCCATACGGACACCATCAACACTCTTGGTCATCAGTGTTTCGTCGTGCATGAACCCGCCGGTTCCCATGAACTAAAGAAAATAGGGAGTTAGTAACCACATAGATAAGAGAGAGTCATAAACATGAAGGAACACAAGCCACTTACCGTGCCGGGACTCGACGCTTCACGAAAAGATGAAGAATTATCGGTCTTCTCAAGTACCTCCCTCTCCGTCATCCGTGTTCGAAGATCCCATGGGTTCGTTGACTTCCAGACGACACGCCTACAAGAATGAAACGCAAAGAATGAGGGCCTAACTAAGCGTTAGCATTGGAATAAAACAGTTGTTATGGTGGTAAATGATTCACTACCATCGTATCAGCATCCTCATAGTCAACAGAAAGCTCATCCTCTCCCACCTGAGAGACATATCCCCTGGGAAGCCTCATCCTAGGCCTGTTCCTCCTGACACCTTAAACTGGAATCATGTCGTCCGACTGGGGACTCGGAGTGGCGCTCACCTGCGGAAGAATAACGAAGGGTAAAGAGAAGGACGTTTGGCAACCAAGAACAAACTACAACCGAACTATCGTACCTGGACTGAAGCAATGGGAGTATCCTGTCCTCCTCCCTGACGGTTGACAAAGTCATGAAGGACTTCAAGAGCGTCATTCCAAAACTCGTGATACTCACCGGCCAGCCTCGTCGGTCTATGACGAAAGACGAAAGGGAAACAACGATTGGGACAAAGCGATACGTCAAGCGAAGTCCGCAACTCGGCCACAGAAGGAATATGAAGCAACCTCTTGGGAATGTATTGGTCAAAACCTATCATTCTCGCTGCTCTATCAACATTGTAAGGCATCACCACCTCCTCCCCATGAAAGTAACCAAGGATGTGACCAGGAGTACTGATGTTAATGAAGATAGCTTGCCCAACAGTAAGACCACTCGACTCTCGGGGTCCCGATCGCATCTTGAAAAAGCAGGGGACCGAAATACAACCAACTTTCCGTTTGGGCTCGTGAAACTTATGGTCAGATCTGGACGATCTCAAAAATCAATATCCAGATCTGTTAACCTGAGTTTGGATCACAAGGATCAGTCCAACGCAAGACAGGGTCTTGGTAAATCCAAGGGATGGATTGAGGACAACGATCAGGTTTAGAATAACGTACTTCTTGTGTTTGCTTTGATTATATAATCAGAGAATATAATGCGGAAAGTAAAGCACACAAGACACCAGAAATTTTTTTAATGAGGAAACTACAACCTGTAGAAAAACCTCGAGACCTCGTCCAGATTGAACACCGCACAGTACAAAATGTCTACAAACACTAGCCTACTATAAGACTTCGGTCTAAGATGTAGCAGAGACCAATTCCACCCTCCAAGCGAACTGGCTACTGTCGCACTCCTTACGTCTCTAGATCCCCCACAGATCGTCACACACTTGATTCCCCTAGCTGACGTCCTTTACAGGCCTAGGAGTTTCTTTAACCGCTGTCAAAGGCTTGTATCAACAATTCTGGCTTTGCAACCTCAATTATCAACTGTATGTTTGAATTGTCCTCTAGATGTTTGACATACACAAAGGGACTTCCTTCGGATTTCTCCAGGTCATACGGAAATCTACTTACAGCGGGGGCTGACAAGTAAACCGAGTAAACTATGCCCAACTTGTCTCTACCTCAGTTGTACACGAAGAATCACTTAAGAAACTTATACAACTGGAGCTAACTAGGTCTTACAACACCGAGTGCAGCCGTGTGTTGCTTCCTTTCAAAACCCTATATGTAACGTATCAGTTCTTGAATGGCCTTATATCAGAAGAGAAGGACCGTAGAATAGACAAGAACGTGCTCAGGTTACCAAGGTTACAGGTACTACGATTTCAACCACTAAGGTCTCAATCTCCTACATGTGCTTCCCAACTCTCAAGAGAAGTCTTTATAGTCGTAGGTAAATCCTAAGAGGAACTGCTACCTAATAGAGGATGACTATACCACAACAAGCATTCACCAAAGTGAAAAGAGTTTTACGATCTCTTCCAGAAGGAATCTTCACGTATGCTTGATGCTTGTGGTTTTCGTCCTTAGACACCTCTATTTATAGCACTCAATAAGATAGGTTGCTTTGGAATAAAGCAACTAGTTACTTGTTTCACAAGTTTTTGGAAACCCTAACTTCCAAACAAAGTAAACAGAGATTTATCTCAATTGGAAATCATTTATCATTTATCTGCCAAGTGTTTTATTAGCTCATAAACACTTCAAGTTTGATATCCAACAGACCAGAGATAATCTTTATCTTATTGACACATTGAGAACTGTTAGATGGACCACAGAAGATATTTTCGTGATAATCAAGTCCAACTAAGAGATAAAGGAGTTCAGAGTTTAACCCGAGTGAAAATCCCAGAGAATATTCACTTGGGACGGTTCGCAAACCGTCCATCTGAATCACATCCAAAAGTATCAATTTTGAGGTTCACGTAGGGTACGCGTACAAAATGACACTTTGGAACTCAGGAGTTTTTCCTAAGTCACTGTTCACGAACGGTTCGGGAACCGTCGACATTCAGATTAGGGTTTAACTTGGATCGGCTGGAAGTTCTGGGCTTAACCTGTGCTTAGACGTGTTAAACGTCCTCAGCTATAATCCACTGGACTCTTGCTCAAGAGTACTCCTTTAGATTCACCCATATCAAACAAGTGATTTGCAAGCAAACCATTGCAATAGACAAATGGTATCAAATCTATCTCATGCATTCTTGTAAACTTAGTATTCGCGGGAACAAATACCAACATAACACATGGTCATGTAGACAAGAACATGATCTCAATCGCTATTAATATCACTACTAAAGTACCCGACTATTTCGAAAGATAGAGCAAGTAGAATAGAAGAATTTCCATAAAAGTCATAACTCCTACTAACCTTTTGTCGATGAAGAATAATTGATGTCTTCTTTGTCTTCACAGTCTTGTCTTCAAGGTCTCTACACCAGGGTTCTCCGTGAAAGTTAGAGGATGTACAATCTCAGAGGAGGAGTTGGTGTACCACGTGCGAAAATTAATATTCCTCTCGTCATCCAACAAGTCCCTTAGTTCTGGAGAAGCGATAGGCAACTTGGTGATCCATTGCAAGATTCGAGGACTCTCTTTCAGCGCCTTAGGTCTGTGGGCTGCATAGTGCTCCCACAAGATCGCCTGGACGAATGAAGGATTCACGTAGGTACTAACCCTACTCACACCAGGCACCGACATATCCCGGACCAGAGAATCAAACTGGGCATAGTGAGAACCAAGAAATAAGCTACCGATAAGCAAACTTCGACCATGAGCAAGGAAAACAGCCAAAAGGACAACGTGGGGCTTCAAGGTACCAAGGGGAGCGTCAGCAAAGATGTCCTTAGACAACCAGAGTACCAGGAACGCTGCAATACAAAGAGTGCTCTCGGGAGCATCGCCAGTGGGACTCGTGCCACCTACATACCAGTGATTAGTCCATTATGTATAGTTTTCGCTCGAATAAGCTTTATCCACCTGCAATTCGTGGATCTTCCTGTTCAAGACTTCGATCATTGTGTTCTGAGCCGAAGAATAGCTGTAGGGAAGATTCCCAACATTGGAAGATGGTGTAAAGCAACAACCGCCTCCAAAGAAATGGCGAACTCACCCCAACTTATCACAAAAGTTTGTGTCGCCCTGCACCAACGAAGGAGGAAAGTAACAATAGCGCCAGCATCCTTGTATATTTTCAAATTCCTGGTCGCTTTCACCGCATAGAGGATACCCGCTCGCTCCAAAATTGGTTGGACCTTCTTGTTAGTTAACATAAAATCGTACCAGGCACAACACGGCAGCACGGGAAACTGAGGAACTTTGAAGTCGACAGGCGCACCACCACACACCTTAGACTCCATGCAAAACCTAATAGTATCACTCGGCACCACCATAGAAGAATCGTCGAAGTCTCCTTGCCCCGGAATGAAGAAAGCAGAGAAATCTCCGCGATCAACAAATGCAGTCGAGTTCCTAACGACAGGAGCATATGAAAAACCATCAACACATCTGGGAGTCCTAGCAGCACTATCATGGACGGAATGATGGCTGGAAACTAACCCTTGGTCACCATCGCGTCCTCTCTGTACCACGCAAACAATTCCAAGTAAGTCACTACATGCTCTCGCATACATAATAGGCTACCTTGTTGTTCCGTGTCGTTGCTCCGCTTGACGACATGATGAATGAGATTAGAAAACACAATTAAAGAGAGTAAATCAACAAGAAAGAAAAGAAATACTGCTCTGGGAAACCCTCCTCTCTTTTCTCTTCTTTGTTAAAAACTTAACCTAGACACGTATATATATACATAACTATTGAGAGTCCTGGTCCCAGTAAAACTCCTAGAAAGGGAAAAGAAGGACAAGGGGCCCGAGGCCTCTCTTAATTCCCGCTAGCCCTAGGGCTGGCGTCAAAAAAAAAAATTAATAAAGAAAAAAAAAAAAAACTTTCGCGCACAAGCTTGCTATCGATTTTTAGGGTCATTAACACTAAGACCTAGTCCTTTATAAATCTTTGCTTAAAAAAAGAAGAAGAGAGCCCTAAGACTTCTAGGGTTGCTACCACCATATGAGTGTTTAGTATGAAACATTACTGTTCCACACTAACCAGGGGACTTAATGTAGATGGTGAAAAATGGGAGAAGGACGAAATCGTAAAACTCCCCTCTAACTACGTCTTAATTGAAGGCGATCGCCTACTCAGGCACATCTCTATAGCTCAGGATGCAACCTATTCTACGAGCTGAATGTACTCTCTATGAGTTCTCTCTTATAACTCCCGGTGGAGAGGATGATATCATGATGCAGTACCGATAACCTCACCAGCACATAAACCCATTAATCTGCTTCATGTCGACATCGCCTCGAATTCCTCGATATCAGAACTAGATTGCTCAATGGTACATGGTGAAGAGTTAACAGAGACGCATCCTCACGTATTTCCTCTCCCTATATGACTCAACATCCGAGTCTCAATGAAAACCTCAGAAATACCGAAGCTCTAGGCCTGTCCAGAGCTCTCTAAGAGGCATGCAACAACCCAAACAGGCTTAAGCATACCACACTCTAAACACAGAATGGTCTAACATACCATGGATAAGCACGCCATGACTTGAAGCACGTTGTAGTACAAGCGCATACATACGCCATACCGCAAGCGCACGCATATGCCATAACATAAGTGCACAAGTACGCCACAATCGAGTTGGCCAAGGTCGTACTCCCTTGGACCATGGCGCCACAACAATCTGGCCTTGGCCAAAGGCCAAGGCCGTGGTCTCTTGGACCATGGCGCCTCTAATGAAACTCAACCTTGGCCCAAGGCCAAGGTGCTATACCATGGCGCCATATCCATGGGGCCACTCCCACACACCCACTATGCGAGTCTCTAAAGGTGCCACACTCACGCTGGCCACAAATTCATAGCCACACAAGCCTACTCAAACTCAACACAACCATGTAATATCTGCATACCACTCGATATATTAAAACATCACACGAGGGGATAATGTTAGGATATTGTCCGGTCAAACCTACTAGCGTTGGTATGTCAAGCTAGTTGTCAGTTTTAGGTGTCAAAACTCAATTCTTGATTTAGCCTACTAGAGTTTAGATTTCAGAATTGGGATATAGACAAAGTAGTAGAGACCTTGAAGACAAAGACTATGAACACAAAGAAGACATCTGAAAAAGAAGGGGTACCGAAATACTACCAACTTTTCGTTTTGGCTCGTGAGTCTTATG
>JAJJMA010043737.1:0-11506 GCA_023529015.1 Papaver nudicaule
AATTCTACAAGGCTTACATAGCCATACGCTGAGGCAAATTTGCCAAATAAAATTCTGCAGGGTTAAATAACTACCCGCTGAGGCAAAACCGCCATGAAAGTCTTAAGCCGGTGTATACGAAGAATTTTAGATGTCTGACTAAGAGTAGTTCTGGCTAACTGTGGCATTAAAATTCCTGACGCGTTACTTGTTGATCTGTAAGTGATGGCAGAAAAATATAAAACTCCATGAGAACTCCCAGAGGGACGGCTCACGGTTAACCAACCACTTATATTAGATCGCCGACGGGCACAAGTAACAATGTATAGCGAAAATGGGGGCGTGGTGGCCAGAATGAATGCTGTCAGTTCATCACTAAACAAAATGGATTCGATTACACCGGTGAAAACAAAAAGATTTATATATATAACGGAATACAAAGGTGGACAAATGTCTACTGGAGTTCTTTTAACAAAAAGTGAAAAATACATCTGTATCTCATGGTTGGCAAAGTAAACTAGCTATTCAAATTACATTTGATGGCTAAAAGGTGAAACATTAACCTAGACTTGCACTTTTGGAGATCTCAAGGGTTGTCAACAACCATATTTGGATCTTTGGTAGAAGTATCTTCGTTTTCTTCTTCAGCATTAGTGACAGCTCCACCCTTCTCTTGTTCTTTGCCAACATTAGCATCTTTGCCGCCATCATGAGTTTTTGGTTGCAAGTCTCTATCGTCTTCGGCATTCTCTTCTTCTTCAGCACTTTCATCTGAACCGCTGTGTACCTCAACGGTATCTTCAGCGTTACCTTCATCATCAGCGGCACCAGGAGCATTTTCCATGGGAGGTGGATCACGTCCAGGAGCATACTCCTCTGGAATATCCAAACCATTATCAGGACAGAACTTTGCCAAGAACATTTGAACAGAATAGAAACCAGCCATTCTAACATCGGAGGCATTTTCCTCTTCTAGATTTTGAATCGACTTCCTGGCGAGACGCAGCTCAGACTTAAGGCCATCATGCATACGCTGAAGCTTAGCAGACTTGGATGTTTCATCCTCAAACTTCATCTTGTAATCCTGGAGAGCTTTAACTTCATTCTCCAAGTTGGTGATTTTACCGGCACGCTGCATGTTATCAGTTTCAAGCGCACGCAATTTGTCCCCGCACGCTTGATGATCTTTTACTTGACCTTCCAAATCAGCAATCTTGGCGGTACATCCGCCATGCTCCTTTAAAGCGGTAGCCTGCTCCTCTAGCTGAGACTCTAATCGCTTGTTCTTCTCTGAAAATAAAGGAAAGGAATAGTGTTAGCGCTGAGGCAACGGCAAATTACAAGTTACGTGGAAAAGGAAAATCCTAAAAAGCTACCTTCTAGACCGCTAACATATTCTTGGATACCCTTTCTAGCGGTACTTATTTCATCAAGTCTACTAAGAACTTCCTGATCAGAGCAGGGGCTAACAGCTTGTTTGATTTTCTGTCTAAGTATCATGTTTTCTTCATTCAGCTCCCTAGCGCGATTCCCATGAATTTGAGCGAAATCCTTATGATGTTGAATCTCAGTTCTGGCGGAATCCCTCTCAGCGGTACGGCAAACTAAGGTAGAAGATAGGCGGGAAATGGTGGTTTCTTTTTCCTTTAGTTGGGAGGACAGCTTCATATGCTCCACAGTCATCTTTTCCTTGGCTTTACGCTCTAATTCTGCCAAGCGGGAGGCGTTGTCCAGCTCACTTTTTTTCCATGCCACATCCGCTTCAGAAGCTTTGAGCAGATGATCAAGTTTAACATTAAGATCAGTGATATTACGCAACTCTTGGCGATACCACTTAATATCTCGACCCAAACTGGTTAACATATTACGCTGTTTGTTGTTAGCACTAGTCAACTTACCAATCTCAGTTTCAGCCCGCTGTAGTCGGTTATCGGGGTTTTGTCGGCGACCTTATAAGGGAAAGAGACTAGGCGTTGGGTAAAAGGGAAACAGAATAAAAAAAAATTATTGAATGAAAGAAAACAATTACTAACCTTGGAGTTCGTCAACCTTTTTCTTCTGTTGATTGCAGTTGGTCCAATGACGAAGGCTCTGCTTCTTTTCCTCAGCTAATAGGTGTTTCGTGGAAGCATGGGCTTTGTCTACTTCAGCTTTTGCTTGACGCAGATCATCCAGTTCTTGCTTTAGTTGAGTGTTCAATGTGATACCACCTAGATTGCGTTGGAAATCCTATACAATGCAAGAGTAGTAGAGTAAGAAGAGAAATCTAGAATAAAGATAAAGACGAAGCTGAGGCAATTATATTTACCATGACAGCAATACAGAACTGTTCATAAGGAGTGAGATGAGAAACGGCGGTAGTAAGATCAGCAGGTTTCAGCGCTAACCCAGGTTCGCTCAATTTGCTCATGGACTCCAAATAACGAGTATTAGAACCACTCTCATTTTGAGATAGCAATTTAGAAAAGAATTCCACTAGCTTGTTCGGCGGTAATGAAGCCTCTGCGGAAGTATTGCCAGCAGAAGGACAAGGCGGAATGCTAAGTGAGAGAAGGTGATGAAGGGCTGAGGCAACATTGTTGGTAGCTGAAGCAGAGGTAGATCCAATCAGATTAGTTGACTGCTCAGGAGCATGCGTCTCAATGGTGTTCTCATCAGCCATATCCACATTCATATCAGCGGTACCTTGCCCTGTGGTGGCAGTATTGGAAGTGGTAGCTGGTGGAGTTGTAGGAGTTTCTTCAAACACTTCATCAGCATGGCGCTCGACAGCAGACTTCAAAGGTTGATCTTCAGAAACAAGATCATTGGCGGTAACAGGATTGATGGGCTGATCACCACCCTTGGAAGCACGAGTCTTTTTAATCTTTGGCATCTTGTCATTATTCTGAGAAGATTGGTTGTCCTTTTTCTCGGCGGTTTCACCACCCTTGTTTTTGGAAGATTCTCCATCTTTTTTCATTGAGGAACCGCTGTCTTTCCCTTTGGGAGGAGCGCCATCTTTCTTTGCAGCATCGACAGATTTGACGCTGGCATTCTTCTTGGAGTCACTGGTGATAGATTTGACGCTGTTATTTTTCTTGGAACCAGCGGTCATACCAGGAAGTACGCTGACAAGACCTTTAACGCGATCTTTTGCGCTAACAGGTTTCTCGGGCTTGGATTTTTTCTTGGGTTGCTGAGGAAAGGAAAGTCATCATCAGCAGTTTAGCTAACAAACAGAGGCAAATATATACATATATTTCAAAAACAAGAACAAAATGTTTGTTACCTCAACAGCGTCTCCCTCCTTTCCTTTCCTTTTGGTGCCTTGCTTTTTCTTAGAAGGCGGTTCGCAGAACTCGGGTTTCTTAACCCATTTCTTCTTTTCACCAACAACAAATTTTCCATTCTTCTTGAGATATTGGTTCTCTTCATCCCAGCGGACGGACCAGAAGTTATGATTGGCCAAGTCAGAATGCTCAGGAAGAAATGCTTCACGAGGAGTAGTCTTGTTCTCATCTTCAAAGCCTTTGAGCCAAGGACCCTCAACCTGACAAGGAATTTCGCCCCAGCGGTTTTCGGATTTATGGCGGACTGTGGGATTCTTGGTAGTAGAAGCTTCCTTGTCAACGTCCCTTAAGAACTTTTTGGGGTTGTTTGAACCCCTTCTTGACTCAATACGATATAGCCAAGGCTCACCGGCCCTAGAGCTAGGCTTCACGTGGTATTGATCAATGAAGTTCTCAACGGTATATAGCTCCTTATCAGTAAAGGCTGGATTCCTAGTGATATTAGGATAGAGCGTACAGCCGTTACTGCGGGCAACCCACTCATAGAGAATGCGAATGGAGTTACCAGAGAGTTGAGCAGGATGCTTGTTCACGTGTGTTTTAGGTGTAAAACAATAAAGAGAATTTAGAGGGTAAAGTATGAAGTGTGATGATGTAATAAAAGATGGTAATGAATTCGAGAGGTCAAGATCGAACAAGACTCGCCTAAACCAAGAAATGGCCGTTCGAGTATTGCTTCAGTTACAAGAAGAGGATCTTAGGGTTGGTTTAGGGAGGGAAGCAGAGAAAGATGAGATCAGAGAATTGCTATGATTTTCTGTGATGTTGATGATTGAATTGCTAAATAAGTTTGAATATTCAGTTCTCACTAGATATTGAATGCTGAATGAGAAGAGTTAATCAATGATCGATGAGATTGATTGATTAAACTTGCACTGAATTAAACTGTTTGTTCTTGCTGGAGAACTTGTTGTTTCCAAACTGGTCGAGTGACCTATTTATAGCAATAGAATTCCAACTGATCTCGTAAGAAGTGGAAGAAGTGGAAGAGTGGGAGTGTGGAGTGAGTGGGGAAAGTCTTGCGCCTATTATTAGGGAAGAATGAACCGCCCACTACTCTATCCCATCTTCTCAGCAACGTTCACACGACTTAGTTTTCTTTCCCGTTAAGTGATTGAGCCGTTGCAATCACACGTGCCGTAGACCGCCAAACCAAAACCCTAAAAGAATATCCCCCCATGTAACTTACTTGATTCTCGTAAGATTTGATAAGATTTGTTAAGATTTGTTAAGTCAAAGATGACTAAGTGCAAGTCGTACCAATTACTTGGTAAACTTAGGACTTTGCGATAAGATAGAGATTAAGCGATAAGCTTTGAATATCTCTTTAAGATTTGGTTTAAGGATTGAGCCGGGCAATCGCCATTTAAACCAATGAGATAAATCTAAGGGTTGAGCTAGCAACCGCCATTAGATAAGATAAGGTAAGTCTAAGGATTGAGCTATGCAATCGCCAATTAGACTGAGAGGATTTCAGCAACTCTCTGTGGCAACAGTCAAATAAATACGACTTTCAGTTTGCCATAAATATGAGAAATTGGCTTGTGGCATGTAATGCACCAATTCTCTGAGTAATGAAGACATATGAATGTCTAAAATAATATAGGTCATAGCCATGAGCCATGATTAAGAATTATAGCACTGATTTATAGAAGCAAGTCCATAATCAGGAAAAAACAGACGAATGATGCTATCACAGCGTAGCCATCATCAAGAATGCATAAGCATTGCCAATATAAGACCTAAAGATAGGCCATGATGATCATAATAAGCCATGTTATATGGTATGATAATCTTATTAAGAAATTAGGTATAAGGCTCAAAGGATAAACAATAACATTCATGTTATTTTCAGATTTCTGTACAGTTTGCATGTTGTTCATTCGTAAAATCGGCTAGGCCAGCCTATATTAGATAAAAATCTGAATTTTTAGTATGTTATAGGAAATTCACAGAGGAAAATATTTCGTGAAGGAAGCATCTCCTAATTCCTTACGGATTGGGCTGTAAAAATCACGCCATGGAGAAATACGTGAGCAGAACTGTCAGATTTCCGAATTTGATTAGGAAACTAGAGTATTATGGACTAAGTAAAATCCATAATCCTCTAGGATTTGGATCAGTGGGACCCATAAGTAGAGGGGAGGCTAGAAAAGAATATATCTTAGTCCCAAGGGGGCAACTAGAGCCCGTGGGAGAAGAAGATCTCATGGCTCTTGCGTGAGCACAAGGAGGGGAAAACCATAAGGCCCCCAAGATTCAGTCGCGCCCTGACTTCGGGCCTCCAAGATTTGGCCAAGGCAAAGTCATGGGGCTCCAAAATTAGGCCAGGGCAATAACATGGGTATCCATAATTAAGTCGAGGCTATGGCATGGGCATCCAAGTGCCAAGGCGCGCCAAAGACGTGGATATCCAAGATTAGGGCAAGCTAGAAGTATGGACATCCAAGGCTAGGGCAGGGATTATCCTTGGGCCTCCAAAGAGAGGGGGCGTGAAGCATTGGCGGGGACTAAGCTAGGCCATAGGGAGATGGCCAAAGCTAATGGCGGGCTAAGCTAGGCGGGGCTAAGCTTAGGCCGAGAGAAAGAAAGCCAAAGAAATGGCGGGCTAAGCTAGGCAGGGCTAAGCTTAGGCCACGAGAATAAAAAACAAAGCAATGGCGGGCTAAGCTAGGCGGGGCTAAGCTTAGGCCACGAGAATAAAAACCAAAGTGTTGGTGGCCTAAGCTAGGCGGGGCTAAGCTTAGGCCAAGAGGAGGAAAACCAAAGGTGTTGGCGGGTTAGGCTAGGCCAGCCAAGAGGTAGATGGCGTGAGAGCTTGGCGGGGTCAGGCTTAGGCCATAGGCCAAGGAATGACCGTGTATACTCCTCCTTTGCTAAGTGGCGTGAATGGCCTAAGGTTTTGGCTCAACCACGAGCTAGGCTAACGCGTATGCGTAGGTATTTTATTGTATAGGCTAGGGATTGTGGACCATGCTACCAGGCTAGGGTCGTGAGACATCAAAATACAGCTAATGGTAATTTAAATATCTTATCCCTACTATAAAATAAATTCATACCTTTTCTTGAGCCATCCTAGGACGCCAGAGATTGATGCAAAATTACTCCTGTGACCTCCTCGCCAAAAACCACCATCAACATTAAGTCCCCTGCGCAGCATGGAACCTTGAGTGTTCCAGGGTGAGCACCAAGTTGATGGGCCAGCTACATCCGCATAGAAGCCTTGTCCACGAGCATGAAGTCCAAACAGGGGCTAAGGCCAACCCCATTCAAGTGGCGCCTAGGAAACCCTAATTAGGTTAGGACTTCTCCAAGCCGTGCGTGATATATCTTCAGGAGTTAATGACTTCGTCAGTCCACTCATAGATGCGCCTGAGTCAACTCCTCTTATGTAGGCAACAGTTACTTCTAGGATTTGAATTCTCAAAACCCTAAAATTCAAATACTCCGCGCCTATATAAATATATGTTTCAGAAAAACCTCTGGATCATACTTTCTCCATATATCTTCTGATTTCTTCATAGTATGTCGAGCAACAGCAGCAGTGATGTTCCCTTGAGCCAAGTCAGCAAACGTAGGGCTTGGATTCCCAGTTCTGTAAGTAATTCTTCACTTGTGCTCCCACATATTATTTTAGAAATTTATTAATCACGGATTGACTGTAGAATGAAGAGGAAGGAGATAGCAATACTAGTAATCCACGAAGCAAGATGCCTAGGACAAGCAGCTCTTCACCAGTAAATCTCTTCCCCTTTTATTTCCGTTTATTAAACACGAGAATATCTTCTTATTCTTTATTCTTTGCAGATTCGTAAGAAGAGTGCTCACGCTCCCTCAAGGAAGATAATCGAAATTCCCCATTCTCCTACTTACAGCCCTGTTTCAGTGGTAGACCTTGAAGACCACGTTCCACCTGGGAATAGCATTAGGGGAGGCCTTCCTTTTGATCCCGAGATGCGTTCCTCATCCCAAGAATACAAATCTGTTGGCGGTTTCTTAGTTCGAAGAGAGCATGTTTCCCTGTACACGAAGATATGGAGGAAGTACGGCCACATAGCTACCACCCAAGTCTTGGGTAAAGACTGTTCAACAGTTTTGGTGTCCATGATCGTGCTGTTGATGTCGATGATAGCAGAAATGGCGCAAGGATCGTTGCACAAGGTTAGCTTGTCTACCATTATGAAATGGGAACGTTTGCTTTCTTCTGGTAATAAGGTTTGAGCCATTTCCCGTTGATCACCGTACCTTCGGGTTTTCCGTCCAAGGTAGAGATTTTGTAGTAGCCACTAAGCGCTGCTTTAGTTACCACGTATGGCCCATCCCAATTAGCCGAGAATTTTGGAGCTGACATATCTTGCTGAATATGCTTGGCAGTCTTCAACACCAAGTCCCCAACTTGGAAGACTCTTGGCTTTACCGCTTTATTATATGCCCTAGAAATCCTTCTTCTGTAAGCTTCCATATAAGCTTCCGCTTTCGTACGCTTATCCTCGACAGTATCCAATTCTGCAAACCTAGAACCAGAAATATCGGCGTAGACTCCACTAGCCATGGCGATGCGTGCCGAAGGAATCTTGATTTCAGCTGGAAGAATGGCATCAGTACCATATACCAGAGAGTATGGAGAAGCTCCTGTAGAACTCCTTGGAGAAATTCTGTATGCCCATAACGCCATGGGGAGCTTTTCATGCCAAGATCGTTGGTTATCATGAACGGTTCGACTCAGGATCCGAATCAACGTCTTGTTAGTGCTTTCAGCTTGCCCATTTCCTTTAGGATAATAAGGTGTAGAGCAAATATGTTGAATACCGTATTCTTGAAGTAATTCCCCCACAGCTTGATTAACGAAAGGCGAACCATTATCTGTTATGATGTGCTTAGGAACTCCAAACCTACAGATGATATGCTCCTTGATAAACTGAGCTATATTGACACCTTTGGTTTTCTTAAGCGGAATCGCCTCCACCCACTTCGTGAAATATTCAGTAGCGGTTATAATGTGCTCATGCTGTAAAGAAGATGCGGGATTGATCTTTCCAATAAGATCAAGTCCCCAGCTATAAAACGGCCAAGGACTGCTGATGGATTGCAGAGGAAGACACGGAGAGTGTATAAGGTTGTTATGAACCTGACACTGATGGCATCTTCGAACGAACATGGCAGCATCGTCTTCCATAGTAGGCCAATAATATTTTTCATGAACTTGTAAAAATAACTTCTTCTTACCTTGGTGTTCGCCTTCGTGCATCTCCTTGAGTACGGTACTCGTTTCCGGATCTGCCAAGCATCGTAATAAATCCCCACCAAAGCTTTTGCGGTATAGAATTCCTTCGTGAAAAACGAACCTTGCTGCTCGCCTTTTCAGCTTTTCCGCATCTTTCTTCTCAGCAGGTAGGACCTGATCCCGGAGATATTGGATGTAAGGTTCACGCCAATCTCCAACGGGATGCACCATCAAGGCTTCAGAATGATGCACAGCAGATTGGCACTTGCTGCAAGAGCCTTGTATTTCTCTGGATTGAGTTTCCATGGTGGGCCAGTAGTATCCCAACCGTTGGAGTCGTCTGTATAGAGTGACCACTAGACTTTGTCCGCAGATTTCCTTGTGGACGTGATGAAGTCGTTGTTGGGCCTCGATATCCCCAAGACATCTGGATAAAGATCCATCTGAATTCCTATGATAAAGAATTCCATGCAATAAGAAAAAGTTCTTCAGGTCCTTGAGACGAACTTTCCTTTCTGGTGATGATTGAGTGAGTTCATCAATGACAGGTGTCCTCCAATCATGTACCGTTGACTCGCCAGTCTGTGCTAACCAAGCTGCTGAGAGTGTACGTTTATGCACGGTGAGAGTTGTTTCTATACCTTCGAACTGTAACTTTGAAGCCAATGTTGCTAGACAATCAGCATGTCTGTTGTTGGTTCGACCAGTATGAACAATAATAGCTTCAGAGAAACGAGTTAATAGTCTCTGTGCTTCAGCGCGAAAGGGAGCTAGAGTGACTTCCTTTAATGAGTAAACACCATTCATTTGATTTACCAGTAGCTTGGAATCACCCCGAATCTCCAGATTGGTGGCTCCCGCTTGTTCGGCTAACGATAATCCAATCAGGAATGCTTCGTATTCCGCCGAATTGTTAGTACATCGAAAGTCTAATTTGAACGAGTGTGAGAATACCTCGCCGGTAGGAGAAACCAATACTACTCCAGCTCCTCCAGTGTTGTTACTCGGCGTAGCGGAGCCATCGAAGTATAATAGCCAAGTATCTTCTTTGACCAGGGATATTTCCGGGAATTCTCCAGGTACATCTTCATGCAGGGCGGTGGTATCTTCTCCAGGAAAGGCTGCAAGAAGATCTGCGACAGCTTGGCCCTTGATTGCTTTCGGAGCCACACAAGCGATATCAAACTCCGACATCTGTAGTAGCCAACGTGCTGGTCTTCCGAGCAGAGCCGGTTTTGACAGGAGGAATCTTATGGGGTCCGCTTTTGTGATTAGCACGACCCTGTTTGATAAGAGATAATGCCTGAACTTCTGAATTGCGAAGACTAAGGATAGACATGCCTTCTCTACCTTTGGATATCGAAGTTCAGCATTCTTCAGAGTACGACTAATGTAATATACTGGATATTCAACATTATCATCACCTTCTTGTGCGAGGAGTGCTCCAATAGCAGCGTCGCTTGATGCCGTATAAAGAAGTAGAGGACGTCCTTGCACTGGTGCTTTCATTACTGCTGGCGATAGTAGTAATTGTTGGATCTTCCTGAAAGCCTCTTCCTGGACAGGAGACCATATGAAATCTGCTCCCTTCTTTAGTAGAGGGACGAATGATACCACGAATTGTGCTAAGCCGGGAATGAACCTCCGTATGTATGAGACCTTCCCCATGAAGCTTTTGAGATCTTTTACCGTCTTCGGCGGTGGCATTGTGGTGATTGCTTGCGTTTTGGTAGGGTCTACCTTGATTCCTTCTTCAGTTACTTGAAAGCCTAAGAACTTGCCCGAAGAAACTCCAAACGCGCACTTCAGAGGATTCATCCTCAATTTGTATTCTCTGCATCGATCAAACACCTGTCTCAGCACGTCTAGGTGAGATGCTCGTGTCTTCGATTTGACCACAACATCGTCCACGTAATCTTCAATTTGTTTATGCATCATATCATGGAATATTGCTGTCATGGCTCGCTGATAAGTGGCACCTGCATTCTTGAGTCCAAAGGGCATCACAGTATAATGAAAATTCCCAATTGGAGTTCGAAAAGCAGTCTTACTTGCATCTGAATCATACATCTTGATCTGATTGTATCCGCTGTACCCATCCATGAATGAGAACATGGCGTGACCGCAGGTAGCATCCACCAGCATGTCGATGTTGGGTAGCGGGAAATCATCTTTGGGACAGCATTTGTTTAGATCCCTGAAATCTACACAACATCTGATTTGACCATTCTTCTTCTTGACTGGTACCACGTTGGCTAGCCAAGTAGGATGATGAATGGGTTTGATGAATCCTGCAGAGAGTAGCTTTTGAATCTCGATTTTGATTTGTTCTTCTATCTCATGTCGAAAATGGCGTGGTTGTTGTTTCACCGTCTTTGAGCCGGGTAGAACGTGAAGATGATGTGTCACCAGCTTGTCGTCTAACCCGGGCATTTCTTCATAGGTCCAAGCGAAAACATCCTGGTACTCTTTAAGAAGATTAACCAGGGCTCCACGCTCCTCTGCTGATAAAGATGAGCTGACAGAGATAGGTCTGGGAACCTCATCAGTCCCTATGTTGACGGTTTCAAGAGCATCAGTTGTGTAGTTGGATCCATCTTGTAGCTGTGGCGGATCTTCCTGAATTTCCTCTTCCAAGGATCCTTCATTCTGATAACATTCTTCGATGCGGGGAGGTTTGTCGCCACCCTCCCCTGTTAATTGCTAACATTTCCGTCGCGAGTAGATAGTTCTACCCTCGGCATCGTATTGAGTAGTAAAATTATAACTTCTTTTGGAATAAGGTGATTCATGAGATATAATCGAACCATACCTAAGAAGTCCTGATGAAGTAGATGCGCCTTCCACGCTTTCCTTGGTTGACGTGGGTTGTAGTAGCTTTTCGTCTTTGATAGAGTCCCACGCTGGTAGAGGAATGCTATAGGCTTTGTTAGGTGGCTCCGGCGCGGTTTCTTTTGGTTCGAAGAATTCT
>JAJJMA010043756.1:6927-22904 GCA_023529015.1 Papaver nudicaule
CGAGGTACGCAGCCAAGGGACCCCTCTAAAAAACAGTCTCAAGGGGGGACAGTCAAAGATTTGGATGGGTCGAATTTTAGGCCGCGATAAGGGAAAAGTGCCATGTCTAAGCTCCAGCTTTGACCGGCACTCCCCCATTGTGTTACTTTATTATTGAAAAACGGGGCATCCACATTAACACTTACATTCACTAAGGCTAAAGGTCATCAGGGCATTAACATGCCCTTGAGGAGGATACGCAGCTATCTTCGATACCTACCTAATGTATTAAGAATATAACGGGTGTCTACGACATCAATAGCCAGTGTTTTGCTTCAAACCAGTGCGAGTAACTTAAAGCCTTTGGGAGGGGTGACCGTACGCCCCACTAGCTTGGTTCACTATCCCTAACATCGAAGTAAGCCCCGAAGTTGCACCTAAAGCAACCACATTAGCCAGGAAAGAAGGGCAGTAGCAAAGCAAACATTCAATTCAAAAAGGAAAAAACTCAAATTCAACAAGCTACACTGAACCATAGTCAAAGTACAAAAACAGCAAAGAAAATTCTAACGGGGTATCCTTCCACTTAAACACTCTTCATATTCTCCTTGGTGGCGTCATGGATTAGGAAACCATCGGCCTCCGAAGTACCAGCAGATTGAACAGAAGCTTTTGCAACCTCACTCCCTCCAGTTTCTTCATTCATGTCCTTCCTCGAGCCCCCCTTAGGTATATCACCGACATGCTCCTCGACATTCACATCACCTCCATTACCTTTGCTTTCCTCCTCTACAATATCAAGCTCACCATTTTCCAATGCAACCCTCAGTTCTGCTAACGCCTGCTTCGCATAAGGGCAGGGAATAAGTCCTCTGTCGGACTCTAGAAACACGTCAGCATCATTCACTCCTTCGTCATAATAAGGAGGATGTATGCTAAAATCCCTAAACACATCTCTCACATGCTGACGACTAAATAACTTAGTTCGATCCTCTTCCCCGCTGATATGACTACGGAGCTCCAGAATTTATTGACCACGAGCAACGAGTAGGTCATCTTTTTCTTTGCAAGCATTTTGCGAAAGGTGGAGCTCGTTCTCCTTAGAAGCCATTGCGGAATTAAGTTGGGAAACTTGTTCCCTCTCAGCCTCCAGATTCTGAACAACGGTTTCAAGCTGTCTAGAGAGATCATCCTTCTCTTTTTCCAAACTCTGAATAACAGCATCAAGACGGATAATCTCAAGCCTTTGCGTCTCATTCAAATCCACCAGGTACACCCCATGATGCTTTTGCTACAGACGATAAGACAAAAACCAAATCATCACAAAACCTCCAACACTTAAGAAACAATTCCAAAAACAAAAACATGCACTTACAGCCTCAAGAAAAGCTTGATGCTGCGCAGGAGATGCGGCAAGAACGTCTCTATCCCACTTGCCAGAATACGCTTGCGAAAGGAACTTAGCAAAAGAAGGGTCCAACGGATGCTTCAGCGGATCCCGGGCATGTGCTCTCAAATGATCAGAGAGGTCTTCGGCATAAGGGCCAGGAATAGAGCTTCGTTCAAGAAGTCTCTGTGCTTCCTCGGCCGAATAAGGCCTTCGCACAAAGCTAATGGGACCAGAAGATTGATTCAGCGAAGATTCTACAAAACAGTCACTCGAAGCAGGCTGGCTAGCAAAAGCAGGAGCGGCAGGCATTTGAAATGATGTGGTAATCGGGGAATGAAACGTCACCACACCCTGCGAAACTAGATCACTTTCGGACACAACTATCTGCTTCTTCGAAGTCTCAACCTTTACAACTTCGGTATTCCTATCATCGGCTCTTCTCGGGGACCCAACGGGAATAATCGCACCCTTATCAATGCTCTTTCCAACAGCCTTCTGAGAACCAACAGTTCGATGAATAGTTTGCAAAAACTTCTTATTCACACTACTTAGAGCAGGTTTCTCACGATTAGGATCACTCAGAGAAAACTTCATCGAACTTTCTTTAACCCGAAGCACCTTCACCTGCTACAAAAAAACAGTCGAGATAGTCAGGTTCCAAAACAGAGGCAGATATCCATACCTAGAAAGCATTTGAGGCACATAGTATTTTCTCACCGGACTATCTTGACTCTTTTCATCATCTGGTTTCGAAACCTCCTTTCTTTTCCTAGAAAGATCAATCTGTTCCCGAACTAGTGGGTTTCCTAACTCAGGTTTCTGAAAAAATATCACATTAGAAAAAACAGTAAGGGAACATTCACCTACTTATACATATATATCACACAAAGTACCTTCTTCTTAGCAGCAGCTATTCTTTCCTGAAATCCTTTACATTTCTCCTCGGAGAAATGAACTTTAAAGAATTCAACAACAGAAAACTGGTGATCCTTCTTGAACTTCGTTCGTTCAATCCTTTTCTCTTTATCTTCGTAACCAAAAAGAACAGGACCTTCGATAAGAATAGGCTTAGAAAACCATGCCTCATCACCGCGAAGAAGAGCACTCGCTACAGACCCAGGAGAAAACACGTCGCTCATAACGTGCGAAGTACCAGAAGACTTAACCAAGCTTACGCCCCAAGGAACCCTCGCTGCAGGCGACCCCTTTTCTGCTTTAAAATACTTAAAAAAGTTCTCGGCAGTCCAAAAATCTGGCGAACGTTTGAATGACTCAGGAAGATTTTCGTAGTAAAAAAGATTTGCCAGTCGAACGGGCAACCCACTCCCGGATAATTCGGATAGAATTTCCATCCAGTTGCATCACGCCACAGGAAGGATGGATTCGAGAGTAAATTTCATAAAAAAAAGGGTTCTCAGGGTCGTATAACGGAATTGGAAGACCGGAACCAAGCTGTTCGCCGGAAACAATTAGTTTTCTGTCACTGCACTGATGAGAAGAAAGTAACTCAGGAGATAAATCGACCTTGCCCAGACTCTTACAAGAGAAAAGACTTGCATCAAAGCCAAAAGCCTTGGCTTTTTCTTCCCAAGAAGATCTCTGAAGGTTAACCATCTTTCGAGAAGATCCACTTCCAGACTGCATATTCACCTCGAGAATTCGAAGAATAATCACAGAAAAGAACAAGTAAAGAAGAAAGTAAGAAACCGCGGAAGCCTAAAAAACAGTAGATCTAGTCAAGGGAGACTAAGAAGCACTAAGGAAATAAAGGAAACTAGAAGAAGGAAAAAGAAGGGGTAAAACAAAGTTTAAATAAGAGGGTGCAAGACAGGCGCGGCCGGTAAAAGGTAGTCGAGAGGATTCTAACGTCATTAAAAAACCACAGATGTCGGTAAAAAAAGTTAAAATACCGGACACGTGTCGAATAGAAGAAAAATCCAAATCAGTTTTCTTCTCCAAATTTCTTCGATCTTCGGATAAGGAAAGAGGCAAACTGTAGGGGGTAAAAACCCCTCGGACCACGTGTCTCGCATCCAGGAAGTAAAACCACACCGAAAGGATTATGCAGCGATGATTCGGACTGATGAAGGAAGGGAAGTTGCACTTGAGCGAAGTAAAGACTCGGAGTGGAAAAGATTCGGACCACTCCAAAGGACCGAAGCCCAGGATTCAGCCTCGGAGTGTAAACCGCCTTACTCGACAGAAACTGACACCACCACGATTGTGTCCTTTGTCTTTATTAGCTGTAAACCACCCAAGCTCGGCCTATATAAGGCGAGCTTGGAAAATGTTTTAGGGGTTGGATTCTTGTTTGGTTGAGCCTAAGTAGCGAGAGAGAGATTAGGTTTGTAATCTCCTCTGGTTCCTTAGGGTATAATTCATGTAATCTCAGCATCAGCAATACACAGAAAGTCTTCTTTATTTAATCCTTTTGCTTTACTTAGCTTTAAATTATTGTTCATAGCATCCTCGGTGCTGTTCTATCTGTCTTCGGACTGCAAACCACAATTAAATACTGTATGTGCGAGTAGAATTGATGGATTTGGTACCCAGAGTACCTATGCAGATTTTCTACTCGTACAAGTTTTATTACCCTCTTGTTCTAAGAAGAGAAGACTTTTTGTGATCATACTCTTATTTCTTAGAAAATGGCTAGGAAAAGAGAATTGATACAAAGGAATACTGGATAACATTAAATTGTTTTGTCCATGTTAGGCTTTGTAAGTTGTTCTTCATTGAATAACACCACATGGGGGAGAGTTCTTTTTTGAACTTGCGCTTAATAACAAATCTTTTTGGGGAGCGTGGATGTGGAATATTAGGAGAAAGTGTATCTTTATTTCTCCATAAGGTGAGAACTCAGGTATCTAGTTGTTCAGATTACCTAAGTATACCATCTTTTAAGCTTGATATGCGAGTACTTAGCTTCACCTGTCCTTATAGGTGTATGAAACCCTAGTCTCAATCTACTTTGTCATATTTTTGTGACAAATAGGGGGAGAATACATATGGTTCTTATCTTGTGGTTGTTTGCATTACTGGTGCATAACCATAGGGGGAGAACATCATATGCTTACTTGTTGTGCTTTTCATAAAGTATCAAGTAAGGGGGAGTAATTAAAGCTGAGATCGAGCTTCGTATCAAGAATGAGTAGAATCACTTTAGAAGTTCTGATACACCAACTTCAAAGTTTGCTCAGATTCTTACTCTCTGCACAAACAACATGTGGGATTAGCATATTAACCCATGTAAGCTTCAACTTGTTTGAGCTTGATATGTTGTAGTTGCTGTCTACGAGTTTTTCAACAGGAGTTAAAAAGAACACATCAAGACTCAAAGGAGAAGTTGAAGAATTCAAGAAATCAAGATACATCTGGAATAGAGCTTTATTGTTTTATCTTTTGAATCCATATGTAAATTGGTTTTGTCACTAAAATTGACAAAGGGGGAGATTGTTAGGACATTGTCCGGTCAAACCCACTAGCGTTGGTATGTCAAGCTAGTTGTCAGTTTTAGGTGTCAAAACACAATTCTTGATTTAGCCTACTCAAGGTTTACTTCGGGTTAGGATAGAGGTAGTAGAGTTTAAAGTCGATCTCCACCCTTTGAAGATGAAGATGGAGAACACACGAAGACATCATCAAGGACTTCATCAACAAAGGTTAGTAAAGATTGAATTTTCCTTGAACTCTTGTTATTCTTATCTTTATCTATCGAAGTAATGAACTCACTATGTGGAACAATGCTTATGACGGTGAAATTACATCATTGTATATTAACCCGAGGAGATTTGGTCCATATGATCATAGTGAGGGCAACCTTTGACCTTTGAGTAGGTCTCCATGTTATAGTGAATGGAAATACGAATTCAACGCTTCAAGAATCACTTCATTCCGTTGTAAAACGAAGAAGTTATGAGTGATTCATTGAAACTGAAAAGCGTGGCTAAAAGCTGAATTCGGGAAAGGGAGTAGGAAGCTTCTGGAATCTTCTGGAACTTTCGGGAACGCTTTTCGAAAGTGTTGGGGTTCGCGAACCGCCACCTCGGGATTTACGATTAGGGTTTCCTGTCGTGTTTCTGAGGTCCATCTCCTGGCTACGATGGTCCACCTTCACACCTGTGTTGTGGTCCGTCCTGATTAGAGTTTTTCTACATTATGTTTCTTAAGAGATAAGTTTTGTAGAATATCTTCTAGTCAAAGGGATAAGGTTATCCTTTCACAATTGTTATGAAACCAAAACTCTTAAATGAGGTAGTTATAATCTATCAAACTCTTGTTAGATAAACACTACTTGGTTTCTACAATAGAAAGGTGACTAGATTCATTGTGTGCAAGTTAAGTAACGGGGCGTGTTTACACGGTCACTAACTAACTTGTTGCACAAGGAGTCTTAGCTTTATCATTAAGCAACCATCACTATAAATAAGCATACATGTAGCTTAACAAACCATCCCTGCTGGTGTGTGTGCTACATAAGGTTGTTCTCCGCTATTTCTGTTCTTCACGAACAAGGTGAGAATTAGAAAAGACTTTACTTAGGGATTGTAAAGCCAAGTTTAACTATCTTTCTTCTTTAGATAGTTCTGAACTTGTATCATCCAGGTAGACCATCATAATCCTTGTCTATTCTATGGTCCTTCTCTTCTGCAATAAGGCCATTCAAGGATTATAGGTTGTAAAACCAGGATTGATAGATTCGATCTATATTGTATATCAACTTAGGTTGTTTTACATATAGGTTAGAGATTCTGCAAGATATCTCTAGGTTCTCTAGTTGTTCTTGCAAGAATACAATTAGGTCGTCACGGTTCTCGTGCAAACCCTAATTGTGTGCTTTTGATACCTGACCTTGTGAACGGTTCCTCAAAACACAAAACAAGTTTCCAAAACCTTGATTATATCTAAAGGGAAAATTGTTCTTTACGTATTCTCTGTCGAAAGACGGATTGAGTACAAAAAGCCTTTAACAGCGGTTAAAGCAACTCCTAGGCCTGTAACGGACGTCAGCTGGGGGAATCAAGTGCGTAGGGTCTTGCGGGATCTAAGAGGCGTAAAGAGTGCAACAGTAGCTGATTCGCTTGGAGGGTGGAATCGGTCTCTTCTACATTCCAATCCGAAGTATGATAGTAGGTTAGTGCTTGTAGACAGTTAATACTGTGTGGTGTTCAATCTGGACGAGGTCCCGAGGTTTTTCTGCAAGGCAGTTTCCTCGTTAAAAAAACTTCTGGTGTCTTGTGTGCTTTTACTTTCCGCATTATAACTCTGATTTATAATTAAAGCACCAAGTAGTACGTTATTGCCTAACTGTTGAGATTACTCCAGTTAGAGGTTTGGATATTGATTTTTGAGATCGTCCAGACTTTTACCATAAGACTCACGAGCCAAAACGAAAAGTTGGTAGTATTTCGGTACCCCTTTTTTTTCATATCTATATTGCAGTTGTTGGTAGTCATTCCACCCATTTTCTTAATATACACGGTGAGTTAGCCAATGAAAATGGTTTCAAAGATATTTATCATCTACAACCTGTAGGTACCTCCCAGGTTCCGCAGATTGCTTTACCTATAAAAATATATTATGGGAACCAAGTGCTGAGGTTTTAACACGTTTACGGTTGCATGCTCGAGTAATAGTCGTACCGCCACATCTCAATATATTAAAAATCTAGGCGTCACCACGCGGTAATTATTTGGTAGGCGAGTTGCAACTGTCACTATTGTAACCGCGTATATACGGTTCAGAGTCTGAAACTTCGCATTCATTCGAAGACGTGTGATTTAGAGACCTAAAAGGTTTCAACTGACGTGTCCTTTCAAGCAGAGTCGCTATAAAACATAAAGTCGATCTGTAGTTCAGGGCATCAACATTAAGAACTCAATCACTAATCGATCCTTTCTTCTTAATTTTTGTAATGGAACCAAAAATATATGTTGATCAGAATGGGAGGGGTAACATTAGGACACAGATTACTGACCTTGTTTCAAAGTATGGAATTCCACAAAAAATTTCCTTTAGACAGGGGAGCGCTCTGGGAGAAATGGTTGAAGAAGATGAACTCAGCCTAACCGAAGCCCACTTTCGAGCCGGATTTATTTTGCCAATCCTAGGATTAACTCACAAAGTTCTCCTTGCGTTTGATGTTTCCCCGGGACAGATGGCTCCAGTATTTTACAAGCAAATGGAAAACATTTACAGTAATTGTAATGGGGATTTTAGGGTCACGGCTGAAATGATATTTCAGAGGTGCAGAATGCTTAGTTGTGAAAAGAACCCCATTTATAAGTATCTGGGTGTACGTGAAAACTGTCTTTCCCTCGGTTTCGAAGTAACCGATGACTTGTATTCAGATGGAATCCACTCTTCCAACTTTTGGGAGGATAACCCTATAATTGTTAAAGGGGACTGCGAGCCTGCCTATGAGTTACAGAAGTGTAGAAAGATCTTTAACCCACACGTCCAAGATATTGGTAACTACTCTTATCTTGTTTTTATGACATACATCAACAAGAGTATAACAATTCTTCGGTAAATTTATGTTATCATTTTTAATTGTTTAGTTACTTCGATATTTTAACCAACCAATACTTTTATGCAGTCCCAGCGACACCGATTGATCCAGCACTGAAGAAGTCCCTGGAGAAGTGTTATGAAGGTCTAAAGAAGAGGCACTTCAGAGAGACAAACGAAGCTTGGATGAAAAATATGGTTTTGACTGCGATGGTGGAGTCGATTTTCAAAAAACGTAGAACATCGGCACCACAGATCAATAATAAAAGTGGAGAGGGCTAAGTACACGGTGACAGGACCGTAAATGTTAGCTATTATAGCGGTGTAAAATTCTATGCTTATCGAACACTCCTTCTCCTTTTGAGGTTATGTTGTTATTTAACCGGTGTAATTTTCCTGAATTATTCTATTTTCTGTGGTTGTAACTGTTTTAGTGCCCTTTAGTTTTTCCTTTGTATTACATAGCGACACAAACAGATTTTTTATTATTTAATCCACTATTACCATCCAATCAATCCATCAACCGGCCATGTGTGACATATACCCGCATTTCAAATTGACTCTGGTTGAAACCTACCAGGAGAAAATGATTCACCTTCTCACATACCAACCCACAAGTCATGAATTTTACGGTTTGCTAACCGCATTACCTAAGTCGTACGTTTAAGTGTCTCCAAAAATAGCTAATTGAACCTCCCTACACCGATACCTCAACCTATAATGGTGTACTATGAAAGCGTGTGTGTTGCTGGTGCAAGGTCCGTCTAATCTACGTTAATGTTCGATTTTTTAAAAGCCTATAGTGTGTGATCAACTTTGGTTCGCTGAAGCGAGACTAAATACGTTTGCTACCTATTTATACGGATAAAAGCCGGCCTACTTTACACGATTTCGGGCCTCCCTTTCAGATCTTAGTCCTTGTGGAGATTTCCAAGGGTTGCTCTGGTAAGTAACAAAGTAACAGTAATCTCCTATCGCTTGGTGATCCACTGGAAGATAAGACCAGCTTTCAACTCTCTATATAGGGGGAAGAGCAAACATTGGATCTCACTCGTTATCAACCACATTCTAATCTCCTGAACCTCCACCTGCAACAACCTTACGAAAACCTATCATGGGTGATTCCTCGGAAAGCGATGAAGAAGACGATGACTATTTTTCACCGAATCCAATCTTGGCGCATAGAAAAATTTCCTCTCAAGCCTGTTCCATGTCATACCATGTAAGTCTCCCTTGCATCTGTATATATGTTTCGCTACTTTTAATATCAATTCAGGAATTGAAATTGGGAATTTGGTATTTGAATAGGAGATTTTTCCTTTGCAGTTGGAGGTATTTTTGGGTTGGAATTTTTCGTTGCTAATACATTTTTAATGTCTTTTGACTATCCCTGATGTCTTGTTTATGTGGTTCAGGTAACTGGCACATAGCGAAATTTCCTCTCACGAGGTAAATCATAATGCTATGAGATTAGGATACAATGATTTGAACTATTTTTATGAGACTTCTATGACTATTTTGTAGACTTTCATTTTAGAGAGTACACTACCACTATAGTACTCACATTTCTTGTGCGCCGCAGGAGATTTTTTTTCTTGTTTTTGTGGCACAGTTCCTGATAGTTTCCATCGAAGCCTAAACAACAACACTTTTCGTGTCGTCCACTGTCTCTTTTTAGGAAACTGTCAAAGTTGTTCAATAAATCCTTACAACAAAGTTGTGTGGTACATGTATCTGCGGTGCATCATCCGTAAATTGTAAATGTTAATAGATATTTTATGCTTTAGAGCATAGTTTCTCTCTTCTTGATTCACCAAGTCATGGGTGAACTTATCGACAACGGCACGCCTTGTTCGGATATATTTGATTCTCGCCTGAAGCCATGACATGTTGAGTTTGAAGGTTTCAAATGTGGCAATTAGCTCCTCTACTTCGTCTAACGCCTCATTAGTGACATCTTTTAATGAGGTGGCATTCATCTTCGAGATTAACTCCATAAGGTCATCCATAATACCTACGAGTGTATAGAAGTGAACACTCTTTCCAGCATTAACAAAGTGACCGTAGCGATTTCATATCCTATCATAGAGTGGGACGTGTTCCTTTGGAACATTAAATCCTCCCACTAGCTTATGATCAGGGAGAGTCACCTTGTGAAGTGGATTATACATCACACCAGCATGAGGAAATTCTTGAAGGGGCCAAGTAGTTGGAGCATCTACGTCAAAAATGTCGGTATTCTCATAGACTTGTTTTTCATTACCGACAAGCTGAAAGAAAATTCAAAGCAAGCAGGAGTTTAATAATATGTTCCAAGCTATATGATGAAAGTTTAGCATGGGAAGACAATGGAGTTTACCTTGACAAGGGGAAGACTCTTATCGGCAGCCTCATCAAAATCTTTGCTAAGGTTTTGACCATCACTGATCTTTTTACCGACAAAGTAGCTATCATCCATCTCTTCATTATCATCAGAAGGCTGCAAGAGCAAACAAGGTGAGAATAAAATACTAAATATTTTATTTCAAATTGAAAGAGTTGACAAAAGTAACCTGTGTAGCATCAAGTGTTACGGAGGATTTAGGCCCTGTGGATTCTCCACTTTTATTCTGCTCCATGGTCGCGTCAACAGATTTGTATGGTATGTTGTTCAGAGTTGATTCATTGAGAACAAAGCCTTGCCCAAAGGGAGCAAATGAAAACTCTTCAAACCCTGGAGAAGGTCCATCCTACATCAAATAAGGGAGAAACATCATCAAAAGAAGATTTTACAATGAGTTCACGACGTTTTCTAAAGAGGGAATTTTCTGACGTCTGAATTCTTACGAAGTACTGCAGAAAACTCACAAACTGTACAAATCCGTAAGTAATTTGGAAAAGTTTCCTTCACAAAAGTTGTTCGTACGGATGTTTTCTATGACGTGCTAAAAGGGATTAATTTTTGGAAAAGTCTACTGTCCGGAATGATTTTTTCAATAAACAACATGCAATCTGCAATATTTCTGGAGGTTGCGCCAACTTGTGACACATGCAATAACGAGCAAAACAACATGAAATTCAGATTTTCTTTTTTGAGGTGAAAGCTACTGAAGTCCTTTTTTCTAAATTGGGGTCAACCATCGAAATCCAATGTCGGATAAAGGTTTTATGGCCATTCTCGTGACATGACTCGAAACAGGAAAATCTGACGGGATTTTTGCTTTTCTATTAAAAGTGAAAATATAGCAAACGGAATGGAGTCTTACCTTTACCCAATCCTTTGCAAATGGATCGCGGACTTGATTAGCACTTGAAGGAGTCGCCATGGAGCTGTTCTTGGCTTGGAAGAATGATGATCCACCTGTGAGATGACTAGCACTGAAAGATACAGTCTTTTGTGTTCCAGAATTGATGAACTTCTGATTAAGCGATGGAGTTGGCTGCATAAAAATTGTGAGTAAGACATCAAAATTATCACAAGTCAAGTTTATGCAAGTGATCTTAAATATGAGGTAATTACCAGCTCATCTCTATCTTTACGCTTCAAAGTAAGACATTTGAGCAAGGGATATATTTTCAAGTCATCTCTGGAGGGAATTCTGCATGTTTCCTTAGAAAGAGTCATGAAGTCTTTATATATCTTTATTTGATTATTCCAAAATTGTCTGCCTGCTTCGGTAATTGACGGTATTCTGTTCCCCGGAAGGAAGGACAATTGGTTGAGTAATTTGGTGCAAACTTCCTTGATATTTTGTGGAGGAGTACCCCGATGTGATGGGACGCCCTGGTCAAAGCTCATCTGACGAGCTCCTCGATCGATATTATAGGCGTTGACTGTAAAGCTTCCCGATTCATTGATACCAAGGAGATAACAACTACAACAACTTATCATGAAGATTTTCTCTGCTTCAGTAGGAGACCCCTCTACGCAAAGAGTCTTTATTGGAATATTGTTCGAAGTATCACCGAATGATCGAAGCTGGGCTACACCATTGGGAATTGAAGTCCATGGACGAAAGACCACTGTTGTCTCGTCATCCATAAGTGCAACAAAATCTTTCGAAGTGGTTTTATTCATCCAACGAACGATTCGAGCATGATCCAAGAAAACTTTGTCCCTGGGAGACGAGTTGGGAGCATAACTAGGATAATGTTCATACATCCAGGCTTGTATAAAGTGTATAGGAATGAACGTATCAATCTTCGCAACACCATTCGAAAGGCTCATATACACTGACAAAGCGGTGAGTTGCGTATATAATGTACCAAGAAATAAAGAACCGATGGGTAGAACTATACCTTGGACCAATCTTATTGCATGAGGGATGAACATAAGTTTCAGCTTCTTATGGCCATGGTGGTTCTCAAAGACGTATTTCGACAACCAAAGTGTGAGGAATGCAGTGACAGATATTTATGAAGTACAGTCATTGTCAAGTTTCGACCAGTGCATCATCCATGAAGAATAAGCATTTTCATGCTTGTTCAAAGCTTCAGCAACATTCTTCAGTTGGGTATGTATCTTTTCTTCAGCAGCATTCAAAGTAACACTGAGCTCCCCATTAATAGGGAGTCGAAGTAATGCTGCCACATCCTCCAGTGAAATTACAAGCTCTCCCCAGGAAAATATGAATGAGTTTGTACCACCACACCAACGAATTAGGAGAGCAGCTAAGCCACGTCTATCTCTAACTATGAAGGAAACAGTCGAACTCTTCACAGCGTAAAAGATTTTGGCTTTCTCTAATAATTTCTCAACTTCTGGGATGGCAAGCATCTTCTGAGCATACATAAGCCATGAATCAATTGGTTTTTGAGGAGAGCGGTAAACGATTGTGGAAGCATTAAAATCACCTCTCTGAAAGCAGAAACGAGCCACAAGTGATGGGTTGATGTTCATTGAAGCACCAAGATTGTTTGTGAGGGTTCTAGCCTGATTCTGGGGAATTGCTGATTGACCCAGATTTTCTATACGAGCTTCGAATTCGTCATTGATATGAGGTATATCCTTTGAAACTGTGTTGGAAATAACATCATCACCAACATGAGAAGAACTATGGGATTCATTATCGGCCATCTTGATCCCTCACTCTACAAAGTTTCTATGTTTGTGAAAAAGGGAAAGAAGGAGCTCACGTCAAAAAAAAAGGAGAAAAAATCACGTCAATTTTTTTGGACGTGATATATATATATGCACGCGCCCCTAGGGAGACCTAATCTTCTTAGGACTGGGTATTACTCAAGGGGGCTTGGTCCTTAGGTCTTGTTTGGGACTCATGTTCGTGATTAAAGAGTCTGTGCGGATGTGGCTAGCTTGTTCAACATATGCTCACCCTGGAACACTCACGGTTTCATGCTGCGCAGGGGACTAAATGTTGATGGTGGTTTTTGGCGAGGAGGTCGCAAGAGTAATTTCACACCAATTTCTGGCATCTTGGCGTCGTCAGGTGAATAACTCAAGGCAAGGTATGAATTTATTTATGGTAGGGATAAGATAATTGGTTGCTATGGCCCTAGGCTACACGGCCACTGGCCTGCACACATCCCCATCCGTACACACGTTCTAGCCTACACGCATCCTAGCCTTGCTCACGCGCTAGCCTTGCTTGCACACTAGCCTTGCTTGCACACTAGCTTGCTCACGTCCCTAGCCTCACACGCATCCCATCCTAGCCCTTGCACGCATGTAGCCCATGTATGCATTCAGGCCCAATCCATGCTCATGCACGCGTCCCTTGTATGCACGCGTCCCTTGTATGCACGCGTCCCTTGCATGCACGCGTCCCTTGCATGCATGCGTCCCTTGCACGCATGCAGCCCTTGCTTGCGCTCTAACCCTACACGCATCCCTAGCTTTCTCACGACCCAGCCTTGCTTGCATACGAGCCTTGCTTGCATACTAGCCTTGCTCGCATCCGAGGCCCACTTTCATACAAGCCTTGCTCGCATCTGTTTTAGGTGTAAAACAATAAAGAGAATCTGAGCGGTAAAGTATGAAGTGTGATGATGTAATAGAAGATTGTGATGAATTCGAGAGGCCAAGATCGAACAAGACTCGCCTAAACCAAGAAATGGCCGTTCGATTATTGCTTCAGTTACAAGAAGAGGATATAGGGTTGGCTTAGGGAGGGAAGCAGAGAAAGATGAGATCAGAGAATTGCTATGATTTTCTGTGATGTTGATGATTAAATTGCTAAAGAAGATTGGATATTCAGTTCTCACTAGATATTAAATGCTGAATGAGAAGAGTTAATCAATGATCGATGAGATTGATTGATTGAACTTGCTCTGAATTAAACTGTTTGTTCTTGCTGGAGAACTTGTTCTTTCCAAACTGGTCGAGTGACCTATTTATAGCAATAGAATTCCAACTGATCTCGTAAGAAGTGGAAGAAGTGGAAGAGTGGGAGTGTGGAGTAAGTGGGGCAAGTCTTGCGCCTAATAATAGGGAAGAATGAACCACCCACTACTCTATCCCATCTTCTCAGCAACGTTCGCACGACTTAGTTTTCTTTCCCGTTAAGTGATTGAGCCGTTGCAATCACACGTGCCGTAGACCGCCAAACCAAAACCCTA
This sequence comes from Papaver nudicaule, assembly GCA_023529015.1. Lineage (NCBI taxonomy): Eukaryota > Viridiplantae > Streptophyta > Magnoliopsida > Ranunculales > Papaveraceae > Papaver > Papaver nudicaule. The sequence goes on from JAJJMA010043756.1 coordinate 21,362, forward strand.
AAAGAATATCCCCCCATGTAACTTACTTGATTCTCGTAAGATTTGTTAAGTCAAAGATGACTAAGTGCAAGTCGTACCAATTTACTTGGTAAACTTAGGACTTTTGCATAAAGATAGAGATTAAGCGATAAGCTTGTGTATCTCTTTTAGGTTTGGTCTAAGGATTGAGCCGGGCAATCGCCATTTAAACCAATGAGATAAATCTAAGGGTTGAGCTAGCAACCGCCATTAGATAAGATAAGGTAAGTCTAAGGATTGAGCTATGCAATCAACAATTAGACTGAGAGGATTTCAGCAACTCTCTATGGCAACAGTCAAATAAGTACGACTTTCAGTTTGCCATAAATATGAGAAATTGGCTTGTGGCATGTAATGCACCAATTCTCTGAGTAATGAAGACATATGAATGTCTAAAATAATATAGGTCATAGCCATGAGCCATGATTAAGAATTATAGCACTGATTTATAGAAGCAAGTCCATAATCAGGAAAAACAGACGAATGATGCTATCACAGCGTAGCCATCATCAAGAATGCATAAGCATTGCCAATACAAGACCTAAAGATAGGCCATAATAATCATAATAATCCATGTTGCATGGTATGATAATCTTATTAAGAAATTAGGTATAAGGCGCAAAGGATAAACCATAACATTTATGTTATTTTCAGATTTCTGGACAGTTTGCATGTTGTCCATTGGTAAAATCACCCAGGCCAGACCATATTAGATAAAATTCTGAATTTTTAGTATGTTGTAGGGAATTCACAGAGGAAAATATTTCGTGAAGGAAGCGCCCCCTAATTCCTCACGGATTGGGCTGTAAAAATCACGCCATGAGGAAATACGTGAGCTGAACTGCCAGATTTCCGAACTTGATTAGGAAACTAGAGTATTATGGACTTAATAAAATCCATAATCTTCTAGGATTTGGATCAGTGGGACCCATAAATAGAGGGGAGGCTAGAGAAGAATATATTCTAGTCTCAAGGGGGGCAACTAGAGCCCGTGAGAGAAGAAAATACTATGGCTCTCCGTGAGCACAAGCAGGGGAAAGCCGTAAGGCCCCCAAGGTTTAGTCGCGCCTTGACTTTGGGCCTCCAAGATTTGGCCAAGGCAAAGTCATGGGGCTCCAAGATTAGGCCAGGGCAATAGCATGGGTACCCATAATTAGGCCAAGGAGGTGGCGTGGGCACCCAAGTGCCAAGGCACGCCAAAGACATGGATATCCAAGATTAGGGCAAGCTAGAAGCATGGGCATCCAAGGCTAGGGCAGGGATTATCCATGGACCTCCAAGGAGAAGGGGCGTGAAGCATTGGCGGGGGCTAAGCTAGGCCATAGGCCAAAGAATAACGGCCAAGGCTATGGCGGGTTAAGCTTAGGCCACGCAAGTGAAAGCCAAGGTGTTGGCGGGGTTAGGCTTAGGCCATAGGAAGATGGCCAAGGAGCTGGCGGGACTAGGCTTAGGCCACGAGAGGGTAAAGGCCAAGGTATGATGGCCAAAGCTAATGGCGGGCTAAGCTAGGCCAAGAGGAAGATGG
>JAJJMA010043793.1:0-18234 GCA_023529015.1 Papaver nudicaule
TTTTTAGACACCTATCAAATTCCCCCACACTTAGACTTTGCTAGTCCCTAGCAAACAAAATAAGAAATACAAAAAATAAAATCCTAACTCACTGTCGCAGGAATCGCGGCTGCACTTAGCACATGCAACATGCCGTTAAACCTCTGTACGTCTACAGAGGACGAGTTTTTGTCTCGTGAGGGCTTACTTAACTAGAGGTATACCCACAAAACCTGACTCCAAACTCTAGCTACTTGTGAACGATTGAGGAAAGACACTAAACAACCTACTTAGTTGGCATGCGGTGGCTCTTCAAATATAGGAATCATTTAGCCTTCAGTATCCATGGACATTCATATATGATTCAAAACTCTACTCAGATGATCTCTAAACTGTTTCGTACAATCGATGCTAAAATGACTCGGAATTAATCAACTCAAATTACTGATGGTAGATTATAGAAGATGGATGGAATAGTGATGGTGCGGTATGCTATAAAAGTGCTGGTGTTTCCCACATCTGTCTGAAAATCAGTGCTTTGGTGAATCATATGGAGCGAGATACTGGTCTGAACTTTATACAAGGTTTTTTTTTTTTTTTTCTTATGATTTATTCTGACAAATGTAAACAAATAACTACTCACATCTGAGTGAATCATATGAAGTGAACCATCATCTACCCACATTTGTCTGAGTGAATCATATGGATCAAATCATCATCTACCCATCTGTCTGAGTGAATCATATGGAGTGAGATACCGGTTTGAACTTTAATATCAATCACAGGTCAATTGGTTGGTTTATTATATTTTTTAGTATCTCAAAACCATCATCTAGCGGCGATAACAAGTCGATTATGGGCCCCACCAAATTACTTCGAGACAAAAATGCAAAATTAAAAAGAAAGCAAAATGGTTCCGACTTATTCCGAGGCATAGTTACATAAAGTTCCTAACAGAAAAGAGATCATCATGTTATTTCTAACACCTGAGTTATGCGTTCAAACATGAAGGTTCATTCGCGGACCCACCAATTCCTATAGTTGAAGAGTTAACGTTTTCATCTACTTAGATTGGTCAGTGTTCGTCCTCAATAATTCACAAGTTTCTCGAATTTAAAGTCTGAGTCTTATTCTAAGTTTTATTTACAAACATACAACATACAAAATTTTCAATTTCCTACCCCCCAACTTAAATCTAACATTGTCCTCAATGTTTAAAGAGCAATTCAAAAAGATAATTCAAGTTGGAAAGATAGTACCTGGGTACCTCGACGGTCAATCAAGGTAAACTGGGTCCTCCAGAGGGACCTCCTCAACATCCTCAGTGGGAGCAATCTCTAAAAATGGTTTCAGTCTCTGTCCGTTGACCTTAAACGAACTCCTACCATCTGATGTCTCAATTTCAATAGCACCATGAGGAAAAACTGTTTTAACAATATAGGGACCTGTCCACCGAGAACGCAACTTCCCGGGAAATAGATGCAAACGAGTATCATACAGAAGAACTTTTTGACCTGGAGAAAATGACTTCCTTAAAATGTTACGATCATGTACAAGTTTCATTTTGTTCTTATACTCCCTAGCACTCTCATATGCATCTGCCCTAATCTCTTCCAATTCATTGAGCTGGAGCTTCCTGTGAGCCCCTGCCTCATCCAGAGAAAAATTAAGCTGCTTGACAGCCCAATATGCTCTGTGTTCTAACTCGACAGGTAAGTGACATGCCTTGCCATATACTAGGCGATAAGGTGACATTCCGATCGGGGTCTTAAACGCTGTACGGTAAGCCCACAAGGCATCAGTAAGCCTCAGGGACCAGTCTTTCCTGTTAGGATTGACTGTTTTCTCTAAAATACGTTTAATCTCCCTATTAGAGACCTCTACCTGACCACTAGTCTGTGGGTGATATGGGGTTGCTACTTTGTGAGTGATACCATATTTCTTCATTAAAAGTGCAAACGTCCTATTACAGAAGTGTGAACCTCCATCACTAATTATAGCTCGCGGTGTGCCAAAACGTGCAAATATGTTCTCTTTCAAAAATTCGACCACAACCTTATGGTCGTTTGTTCTACACGGAACCGCCTCAACCCACTTAGACACGTAGTCTACAGCAACAAGGATGTAAAGATAACCAAAAGAAGTAGGAAATGGACCCATAAAATCAATGCCCCACACATCAAAGACCTCAATCACTAATATAGGGTTCAAGGGCATCATATTTCTACGGGAAATGGTACCTAACTTCTGGCAACGCTCACAAGCAAGACAATAACTGTGGGTGTCCCTAAACAAAGAAGGCCAATAGAATCCAGACTGCAGAATCTTGGCTGCAGTCTTCTTAGAACTAAAATGACCCCCACAGGCCTGATCATGACAAAAGGAGATGATACTAGTTTGGTCACTCTCTGGTACACATCTCCGAATAATCTGATCGGGACAATACTTAAACAGATAAGGATCGTCCCAAAAGAAGTGTTTCACCTCAGACAAAAACCTAGAACGGTCTTGTTTATTCCAATGATGAGGAATCCTACCAGTAACAAGATAGTTCACTATATTTGCAAACCAAGGTAGTTGGGAAACACTAAAAAGTTGTTCATCAGGAAAGCTATCCCTCACAGGAGAGGGATCATCAGAGGCATCTACAACTAGCCTGGACAAGTGGTCTGCTACTACATTCTCCGAACCCTTTTTGTCTCTAATCTCTAACCAAAATTCTTGTAACAAAAGGATCCACCTAATCAATCTAGGTTTGGTGTCCTTCTTAGACAAAAGGTATTTTAAAGCAGCATGATCGGTAAATATTACGACCTTAGAACCTAGAAGATAGGATCTAAACTTATCCAAGGCAAACACAATGGCTAACAATTCCTTCTCTGTGGTTGTATAATTCAGCTGGGCATCGTTCAAGGTTTTACTAGCATAATATATGACATGTAGTAACTTATTTTCTCGCTGACCTAAAACAACACCAATGGCATAATCTGATGCATCACACATGATCTCAAAGGGTAGACTCCAGTTAGGAGGTCGGACAATAGGTGCAGTAGTGAGTAACACCTTAAGCTTCTCAAAAGCTTCTAAACAAGCATCATCAAAAACAAACTTGACATCTTTTGCAAGAAGATTGCAAAGAGGTCTAGAAATCAAGCTAAAATCCTTAATGAAGCGGCGATAGAATCCCGCATGCCCTAAGAATGACCTAATATCCTTCACGGTTTTGGGAACCGGTAAAGTCCTAATAAGGTCGACCTTGGCTTTGTCTACCTCTATACCCTTAGAAGATACGATATGCCCTAAAACAATTCCTGATTGTACCATGAAATGGCACTTCTCCCAATTGAGCACTAAATTCTTTTCCTTACACCTAGCCAACACTAAGGTCAAATGGTGCAAGCACTCATCAAAAGACGACCCGAACACTGAAAAATCATCCATAAAGACCTCTAAAAACCGTTCTACCATGTCTGAAAATATGCTCATCATGCAACGCTGAAAGGTGGCGGGTGCATTACACAACCCGAAAGGCATGCGTCTATACGCAAAGGTACCAAAAGGACATGTAAAGGTGGTTTTTTCTTGGTCTTGTGGGGCAATATCAATCTGGTTGTAACCAGAGTAGCCATCTAAAAAGCAATAATGACTATGCCCAGCTAATCGTTCGAGCATCTGATCAATGAAAGGAAGGGGAAAGTGATCCTTCCTTGTGACCTTGTTCAACTTCCTATAGTCAATACAAACACGCCAACCCGTGGTCACTCGGGTCGGGATTAACTCATTGTTATCATTCTGGACTACGGTAATTCCGGATTTTTTGGGGACAACCTGAACAGGGCTGACCCACTCACTGTCTGATATAGGGTAGATGATATTTGCATCTAACAGCTTAAGCACCTCAGTTCGAACTACCTCTTTCATGTTGGGGTTAAGTCGACGTTGCATCTCCCTAGAAGGTTTGGTTTCATCTTCTAAATGAATCTTATGCATACAAACAGTTGGACTTATACCCTTAATGTCTGCTATTTGCCACCCTAGAGCTTCCTTGTGGTCTCGAAGTACGGTTACTAGCCTATTCTCCTGATCACTTTCCAAGTCAGAGGCTATAATCACAGGCAAGGTTTCAGATGGACCCAAAAACACATACTTCAGGGTTTCAGGTAGTGGTTTAAGGTCCAACTTTGGGGGCACTTCCAGAGACGGGACTAAAGTAGACCTGGTCTCTGGTAAAGGTTCGAACTTAGATTTCCACCTATCAGTATCTAGCAAAGGGGCGGAATCTAGCAAAGCATTCACTTGCTCGATAGTATTATCATCATCAAAGTCAGTCCCAAAATGGAACAAACAATTCTCTAATGGGTCTATTGTCAACATATTCGGTAATGAATCCTCAACTAAACTATCGATCATGTTCACCTCTTCTATGAATGTATCATCCAGATCAGAGGGGTGCTTCATAGCATTAAAAATATTCAGTTCAGTAGTCATATTTCCGAAAGACAAAGTCATCAAGCCACTTCTACAGTTTATGACTGCATTGGCTGTAGCTAGGAATGTTCGACCCAAAATCACAGGAATCTGGTTCTCTGGGTCTGGGACAGGCTCTGTATCTAGAACAACAAAATCTACTGGATAAATGAACCTATCAACCTCTATAAGAACATCCTTGACGACACCACGAGGGACTTTCACAGACCTATCAGCTAACTGTAAGGTCATCTTAGTCGGTTCCAACTCACCAAGTCCTAACTGGGTATATACATGGTATGGGAGCAAGTTCACACTAGCCCCTAAGTCAAGTAAGGCTTTCTCGACCTTGTGATTACCTATCATACAGGAAATGGTAGGGCATCCAGGGTCTTTATATTTAGGAACAGTTTTGTTCTGGATAATTGAACTCACATGACTTGCTAAAAAGGCCTTCTTCTGCACACTAAGCTTTCGCTTTCGGGTTAAAAGGTCCTTAAGGAACTTGGCATAAGCGGGAATCTGCCTAATCACATCTAACAAGGGGAGGTTGATGTTTATATGCCTAAAAACCTCCAAAATATCATTGAAATTCGATTCCTTCCTCGAAGGAACTAACAACTGTGGGTATGGGGCCTTGGGCTCAAACTTGGATTCATCAGGGATGACATCGGGCTTTTCAACTACGGGCTCAGTTACCGGCTTAGAGGTTTGAACCACAGCCGGCTCATCATCAGGCATAACCACCTTATTGTCTACAACTTTTCCATTCCTAAGGGTTGTTATCGCATTTACATGCTTATTTGGCGATTTCTCACCATTTAGAGTTACATCATGAACTCCTCTAGGATTGGTTTGTGTTTGACTAGGAAACTTGCCTTTGTCTCTTTCCCCTAATGACTCAGCTATTCTACCCATCTGGATCTTTAAATCCGAAATATCTCTAGAGTTAGCATTCAAGGTGCCACGAACATCTTGCTGAAAAGACATGGTATTCTGAGTCAACACTTTGAGAGACTCTTCTAAGCTCATGATCTTGTCCCCTGAAGGGTTCTGGTACTGAGTAGGGTTCTTAGGGTAACTAAACCCTGGGGGACCCTGGGAATTACTAGCCTGATTTTGTCCTTGGGACCAAGAGAAATTTGGATGTTTACTCCAGCCCGGATTATAGGTGTTGGAATAAGGATCAAATTTCTGACGATTATCGAACCTATTGTAAAGGGCATTGACCTGTTCTTCACCACTCTCTCCTCTCCAGTAAGAGGCGCACATTGAAGTTGAGTGTGATGAGTCACCACAAGTTGAACATGACACGGAAGCAAGGTTTCTATTATCTGTCTCTACAAATGGTTTTTGTCTAGACTGACCTAACTCCAAGGCTTCTAACCTCCTTGCAATAGCAGCAAGTTTGGCATTTGAGTCGAAAGTGTCATCTACCCTATTGGCATTACCTCTATTCACTAGGGTATTCCTCTGAGGTTCTCTACAGCATTCCCATTGCTGGGTTTTTTCAGCAATCTCATGCAAAAATTTCATCGCATCATCAACACTTTTGTTATCAAACCCACCAGTACACAATGACTCTACCATGGTCGTCGTTGGATAATCAAGCCCTTCATAGAGAATCTGGACTAGACGTACCTTTTCGAGGCCATGATGAGGACATTGTGTAAGCAGATCATTAAATCTCTCCAAATACCTATACAAAGATTCTCCCTCTTTTTGCAAGAATGTGTTAATTTCCTGTCTAATAGCTGATGTCTTATGTCTAGGGAAAAACTTGTTGAAGAACGCAGATGTTAATTCTGCGTAGGTTGAGATGGATTCAGAGGCCAGGCCATATAACCATGTTTTGGCCTTGTCTCTAAGGGAAAAGGGAAATAGTCTAAGCTTCAATGCTTCGTCATCTAAGTCCTTTATCTTAATGGTACCACATATTTCCTCAAAGTCCCTAACATGAAAATAGGGATTCTCATTTTCTTTCCCTAAAAATACTGGGAGCATCTGTATGGTCCCAGATTTAAGCTCATAGTTTGCAGTAGTTGCTGCTAACTTAATACACGAGGGTCGGTTGGTCCTAGTAGGATTCAAATAATCTTTCAATGTAGTCATTGTTGGCTCTATCACAATTCTAGGAGTGACTTCTTCAAGTGTCAAGCTTTCAAAGTTGAAATTTCCAAATTTCCAAAAACAGGGTTCTCTAAAGAAAGATCTTCTAGATACTCGTTTTCAGAAATAGTAGTTCTAGACTCTTCGCTAATCAAGCGACCTATGGAATCTCTTCTCCAAGCCCGCTCACGAATTGTCTCAAGCGGTCTTGGCATACACCAGGAAAGGGGAATCTAAACAAGCACAAACAAGTCCGACTCAACCACGCAAACCTATTAATTCTAGCAAACAAAAAGCATGATGGCTCCACTTAGATTGTTTCTAGACCAGCTTCTATTCTCTTCGAAAAGAATTTGATTCCCTTCGTAGCAGATCTCTCTGAAGCAATACCAATTAAGGAAAATCAATTAGAGGCAGGATAAGCTCTAGGGAGCTTGGATAACCCTTCCTCTTTGGCAACGTTTCCTCGGGTTACGAGGCGGCTCTATTGACTTTCAATAAATGTTATATACTCCTCAAGTTGGGCTAGGAGAGGAATCAAAAGCTCTCTTTGAAAAGATGTCCAATAAGCTCGTTACCCTATAGGTCTCTTTCTAGTCCAATTTTAAGGCTTAGGTTCGCGTTAGGTATCGTTTTCCTAAGTCGGGCAAAAAGAATCCGGTGATGAAATCCGAATCCTTATCTTGTCTAGGTCCGTTTTTGCCCTTTACTAGAAAAATAAAGTCCGTTTTCAGGTCCTCAACATATATGCACACGAAGGAGTCCAGAAAACTTGCTTGCAGGGGATTCGCAAGTTGATAGAAATTTACCTCCCGTACCAGACGGGCGAAGAACCGTTGAAGTCGACTCGGGCCACCGACTCCTGTGTCAGTGTGCGAACCCGAGGGGCCGAGACGATATCGTAATCGTCGTCCTTCCCTGTGCAGTTTATATTTAATGACCCCTCCGTAGGGTTTTTAAAAAAATTAATGTCCAAAAGTCCAAAGTCCAAAAAATGTCCAAAAATAAAAATTACAAAGAGATCTAAAAAATAAAACCCTAATACAGTTTTTTCTAAAAATAGAAAAATAAAATAAAATAAAAATCTTCTTTCTTTTCGCTTTATGGATTTTTTTTCTTTTCCTTTCCTTCTTTAGCACTTTCCTTTGTTCATTCAAGCACCACTCAGATCCTGGAAACAAAGAAAATACCAAAAGCGTAAAAAAGAAACAAACAAAAAAAAACAAATAAAAACCTAAACTAAACAATTCTAAATCTAAAATTAAACTCTAAAAAAAACAGGTCCCCGGCAGCGGCGCCAAAAATTGATGTAATATTTAAATAGTTCGTTCGCAGGGACTTGTGAAGAGTTAATTATAGACTCAAAACTGATTCAAAGTAGTGAAAGTGATTTTTTTTTGTAGATCGAAAGAGTTGAACAAATAAAATTAATTAAACTAATTAAAATTAAATAAGATTTGACAATGATTTAAAAAGGACTAGGGCTAGGGATTCCACCGTTGAACATGTATTAATAGTGAATAAAAGATAAATATTCTGATGATTTTAGCATAAAAATGTTAGTGCCGTTACCACAATCAAACTAATTAGACTTCCAAATATTAATTGTAAACAATGAGCATAGACCATCAAAGAGTTAAATCTAAGTATACTCTATCAAACCGGAAGACAACTAATTAAGAAACATCTATTTTACGATTAAATTCAAAGCATTTTTATAGCTATGGTCTATTGATGTGATAAAATAAATACTAAAATATCAGAATGGAATAAAGATTACCAATAAGACATGCAACAACAGTTTCCTCCTTTACCCCAATCGCAGAGAAATTAGCTACTCATCACGTGGAAATAATACTTCATTTTTATTATTGATATGAAAATGGTGAATGCAAATAAAAAGAAGAATAAAAATTGTAGCCTTTTTTTTCTTTCTCTCTAAAACTTTTCTCAAATCCAAGATGCCCAACAAGTTGGCATAGCAAAGGTATATATAGGGAACAAAACCCTAGAGAAACAAAAATCTCTAAAGAATTCGTATAAAATTAGAAAATGAAAAGAAATTGTGCTTCGGTGTATCGCGAAGTAACTTAAGAGAATAACCATCTGGAAATGAACGGTTCATAATAGACGATGGACACATGAACGAATCTGGGGCCTCCATAACATCAAGCTCGATGTTCTGTCTTATACCAAAGAGTTGCTAAAGCTGCTGCGTGTCAACATCAGTAGAAAAGTGTCGACATTTCTTCCCTTCTCTCCCACGTGATCTCAGCTGATTTTTCTTTTCTCCCACCGACATGTGGGCCCCACATGTCCCCACTCACTTTTCGTGCGCCGTCATCTTCTTTCTCTCCTCTTGCGCGTGTCAGCTCGTGTTCTCTTCTGTTTTGCTGCGCCGTCACCGACCATCAGCTGACTTTTCAGCAGCTAAGACTCCGCCACGTGCCCTGCACTACTCCTTCTCCAAGCTGGTTGCCCTTTAACAATGCGGCTGCCCCTTAACGCCAATTTGACACATTTTTCTCTTTTTATTCAAAATCACTACAAAACACAAATAGAGCGTAAAATGCACCTTTTATATGAAAAATAGCTAAAGAAAGTGTAATCAATAGATGTTTAGAGAGGTGTTTTTTAGACACCTATCAACTCATCGCAATGAACTTATGCGACTACATATGCTCGAGAAACATGAACTCATGGAACTTCTTGATCCTGATAGATTTCGAGTTAACCTACTCTGCCGACTCCTTCAAAATCTTAATGTCATCTTTGTAGAATACATCGAAAAAATCCAGGAACAAAAAAGTAAGCATGCCCGTGTACGCTGCTTTGAATGCGGATATTTTGGACACATTGATAAAGAGTGTCAACTTCATGTGTCAAGAAATTCAAAAAGAGCGAGGCATGCTTCTAGCCCCATGAGTACCCCTTTGGTCAAACATAGGAAAAAGGCAAAGAACTATGTTCCAAAGAAAACCCAAAACAAGAATATGTCTCATGGTATTAATTACCAGTCTGAGATTTGTGAGTATCCATATACTCATGTCTACTCTCTCCAAAATCGATGACAGGATTTTCTCATCATATACCTACTCGTGGTGAGAAAAGTGTATAGAGAGGTAGGAGTAGATTCTTCTAGATTTATTTTAGTCTTTTTGGGTATATTGGTAAAATATACTTGTGTGTTGAGCCATTGCTCCACCAAGATAAAGAAATTTTGATTTTTGTAGCTCTCAAAATTAAAACAAAGGAGAAGTATCACCCTTGAGAAAATAACCTGTCAATATTATCTCAAAAAGGGAATGCCTTAGTTTCCTAAGAAGAAACACATACAGTTTCAGTTTGAATAAAACTCTTAGGAGTTTCATGCAAAAAGAAATTTGTATTAAGGTAAAACTTGGGTTTTTAAGTAAATCTGAATTCTGATACAAGAAGAATCTCGAGATTAGGGTTTGCAGTCCCCTATAAATACCGAGATACCGCAAGCAGAGACAGTTTATTATGCCTCTGTACGATCCGGGAACCGCGCCTTAGGTTTATGTATCAGAAATTCTCCTGAGTCACGATCGATCTTTCTGATCTGTTCAAGATTCACTTCAAAGACATTTGTAAAAGGGGTGATACGTTTTCGAATCAACTTTCGTGGAGTTAATTCGTTATGACAAAATTAGAGGAAAATCAATGGCTAATCCCATTACTCCACCAAGAGAGAGCTCCACATCAAGGAAAAACAACTATCATCGAGATCCATCTCTGGGGATCACTTTCTATGACAAAGAATGCTATCATCTCTATCTTACCATCAAATATAAGCCTCTTATTGTAGAAAGACAACTTGTTGATAGTACAAGGTTTGAAGATGTGGTAAAATATATAAGATCCTTTAATTTGGGCAACATATTTGATGGTCATGGAAAAGCTTATGAAGGAACTGTCAGAGAATTTTATGCCAACATTCATGGAACCAATGATGAAAACTTCTGCTTCAAAACAATGGTCGGGAAAACAGTAATAGATGTAAACTGTGATCTCATAGCATCTATAACATTACCTAGACATGTGAATGCTAAACCAAGCCAGAGAGATATTTCCATGAAACTGATAGGTCGCGAGATTCCTTGGGATCGCAAATTTCCAACGGAAGATCTATCTTTAGAGTTGAAAGCTTTTGGAAAACTGGGTGTGGCTAACCTATGTCCTTCCATGATGGTCAACTCTGTGTGGAGTCACGACTTCGCTGAATTGGTTTACTATTTAAGGAGCAGTCGAGAAATAAACTTGTGTGATATGATTATATATTACATGAGGGAGATGACTCGTAATGTCAAAAACCTTGGGTTACAATGTTAAACCCTCGGGCAAATTGCTTGGTGAGCCTCAGCCACTCATTGATATCTCCATTAGCAAAATGTTGACTAATGTTAACAAGCGCAAAAATATTGATAACCAGGGTGATGAAGCATCAAGCCATTCTGCAGAAGAAACTCACAATAGCAACAACAATGAAGTCGTGAGCATACTTCACATGGTTATCAAAAGACAGAAAAGTCTTGAAGATAATGTTATTTGTCTACAGAAACAACTCGATATAATTGCTTCGAAACATCCTGATCTCAAATATAAGATTATCTTACCATGGCATTTTGGAGCAGTTATGAAGAGTTAGAAAACACCACTGGCAGTGAACAGAGTTAATCCTTTGTTTGTTTTCATTTCTTAGTAGATTAGATTAGTTGGTTCCTTGTGAGATCTTGTTCTTACTTTTGCCTAAGGAATATAAACTATATCTAAAAGTAGTTTGTCTTTTCATGCTTTTTAGAGTTTTTCAGCATGTACTACTTTATTTCATTAATAAAACTTCTTTTTAGATAATTATTAATGATGTTTGTGTAGATGGTGAAAAATGAGAGAGGGACAAAATTGTCAAAAACACTCTCGAAACCATATCTTATTAAAGGCAGTCGTGGGCAGTTACGGGAAGATGGCACGAGTGGGCATGTTCCACGCAACTCAGGCAGTTACGGAAACCAACGCATGTCCTCCACTCCTCCATTCCTCCACGATGTCCACCTTCTCTGTCGAGAGATCAGGGTGAGTTCAAACTATAAATAGAGGCTTCCTCTATCTTCCAAGGCAGAACGTTCAGAACAACTAGAACACCGAGAATATTCAGAAAACACACGGAGCCTCAGAGAAAAACACCTGAGAATCTAAACTCGTTCTAGCCTTGGAGATTTCCAGTCGACTTCACGACGGAAATCTTGAACTCAAACACCCAAAAACTCACCTTCAACCTGATCTCAAGTTTCTTCGTTGTTTCCCTCCCTAGACCAACCTCTATCCTCTCTGTGACCGAAGCAAGGTGGGAACGGCCATCCTTGGTTTAGGCTTGCCTTGTTCGACTTTGATCTCCGAGCACTACGAAAGTACCCAGAGACGGTACACTTGTTTTTGCAGGTAAAAACAGTTTGCAATACTTGATTTGTCTACCTCAATCTTATTTGAAAAAGCAGGGTACCGAAATACTACAATCTTTTCGTTTGGGCTCGTGAGTCTTATGGTAAGATATGGACGATCTCAAAAATCAATATCCAAATCTGATAACCGGAGTTGGATCACAAGTGATCGTTCCAACTCAAGATAAATCTTGGCAAATCCCCTGGATGGATTGTGGACCAACTCGACGGTTATTAATAACGTACTTCTTGTGTTTGCTTTAATTATATAATCAGAGAATATAATGCGGAAAGCAAAGCACACAAGACACCAGAGATTTTTTTAACGAGGAAACTACGACCTGTAGAAAAACCTCGGGACCTCGTCCTGATTGAACACCACACAGTACAAACTGTCTACAAACTCTAGCCTACTATAAGACTTCGGTATGGGATGTAGCATAGACCAACTCAAACCCCCAAGCGAATTGGCTACTGTCGCACTCCTTACGTCTCTAGATCCCCCACAGATCGTCACGCACTTGATTCCCCTAGCTGACGTCCGTTACAGGCCTAGGAGTTGCTTTAACCGCTGTTAAAGTCTTATATCAACAATACCAGCTTTGCAACTTTAAATATTGACTATATGTTTGAACTATCCTCTTCAGTTTGACATACACAAAGTGACTTCCTTCGGATTGCTTCAGGTCATACGGAAATCTACTTACAAACGGGGACTGACAAGTAAACCGAGTAAACTATGCCCAATTTGTCTCTACCTCAGTTGTAAAAAGAATCATTTAAGAAACTTATACAACTGGAGCTAACTAGGTCTTGAAAAAGCAAGGGTACCGAAATACAACCAATTTTTCGTTTGGGCTCGTGAGTCTTATGGTCAGATCTGGACGATCTCAAAAATCAATATCCAAATCTGTAACCTGAGTTTGGATCTCAAGGATCAGTCCGACACAAGACAAGGTCTTGGTAAATCCAATGGATGGATTGGGGACAACGATCAGGTTATTAATAACGTACTTCTTGTGTTTGCTTTAATTATATAATCAGAGAATATAATGCAGAAAGTAAAGCACACAAGACACCAGAGATTTTTTTAACGAGGAAACTCCAACTGTAGAAAAACCTCGGGACCTCGTCCAGATAGAACACCGCACAATACAAACTGTCTACAAACACTAGCCTATTATAAGACTTCGGTCTGGGATGTAGCAGAGACCAATTACAACCCTCCAAGTGAACTGGCTACTATCGCACTTCTTACGTCTCTAGATCCCCCACAGATCGTCACACACTTGATTCCCTTAGCTGACGTCCTTTACAGGCCTAGGAGTTGCTTTAACCGCTGTTAAAGGCCTGCGCCAATAATTCCGGCTTTGCAACCTCAATTATCAACTGTATGTTTGAACTGTCATCTATCAGTTTAGCATACACAAAGTGACTTCCTACGGATTTCTCCAGGTCATACGGAAATCTACTTACAAGCGGGGGCTGACAAGTAAACCGAGTAAACTATGCCCAACTTGTCTCTACCTCAGTTGTAAACGAAGAATCACTTAAGAAACTTATACAACTGGAGCTAACTAGGTTTTACAACACCGAGTGCAGTCGTGCGTTGCTTCTTTTCAACCATGTGTGTAACGTATCAGTTCTTGAATGGCCTTATATCAGAATAGAAGGACCGTAGAATAGACAAGAACGTGATCAGGTTACCAAGGTTACAGGTTACTCCGTTTTCAACCACTAAGGTCTCAATCTCCTACATGTGCTTCCCAACTCTCAAGAGAGGTCTTTATAGTCGTTAGGTAATTCCCACAGAGGAACTGCTACCTAATAGAGGATGACTATACCACAACAAGCATTCACCGAAGTGAAAAGAGTTTACGATCAATTCCACGGAGAAATCTCATGTATACTTGATGCTTGCAGTTTTTCGTCCCATAATCCTCTATTTATAGCACTCAATAAGATAGGTTGCGTTGGAATTAAGCAACTAGTTACTTGTCCCACAAGTTTAGGAAACCCTAACTTGTAAACCAAGTAAACAGAGATTTATCTCAATTGGATTTCTTTTAACATTTATCTTCCAAGTGTTTTGTTAGCTCAAAAACACTTAAAGATGGAAATCCAACAGATCAGAGATAATCTTTATCTTATTGACTAATTGAGATTCGTTAGATGGACCACAAAAGATATTTCGTGATAAGCAAGTCCAACTAAGAGATAAAGGAGTCACAGTTTAACCCGTGTGAAATTCCAGAGAATATTCACCTTGGGCGGTTCGCAAACCGTCCTTCTGAATCACGACCAAATACATCGAATCTGAGGTTCACGTACATGTACGTGTACAAATTGATGTTTTGGAACTCAGGAGAAAATCTCAAGTCACTGTTCACGAACCGGTTCGGGAACCGTCGTTATTCAGATTAGGTTTTAACTTGGATCCGCTGGAAGTTATGGGCTGGACCAGTACTTAGACGTGTTATACGCCATCAACTATAATCCACTGGACTCTTGCTCAAGAGTACTCCTTTAGATTTACCCATATCCAACAAGTGATTTGCAAGCAAACCATTGCAATGGAGAAATGGTATCGAATTTATCTCATGCATTCTTGTAAACTTAGTATTCGTGGGAACAAATACCAACATAACACATGGTCATGTAGACAAGAATACGATCTCAATCGCTATTAGTATCTCTACTAAAGTAGCCGACTATTTCGAAAGATAGAATAAGTAGAATAAAAGAATTTCCATAATAGTCGTAACTCCTACTAACCTTTTGTCGATGAAGAATAATTGATGTCTTCTTTGTCTTCACAGTCTTCGTCTTCAAGGTCTCTACTACTTTGTCTATATCCCAATTCCGAAATCTAAACTCTAGTAGGCTAAATCAAGATTGAGTTTTAACACCTAAAATGACAACCAGCTTGACATACCAACGCTAGTGGGTTTGACCGTACAATGCCCTAACAGGTCTTACAACACCGAGTGCATCCGTGCGTTGCTTCCTTCAACCTTGTATGTAACGTATCAGTTCTTGAATGGCCTTATTGCAGAAGAGAAGGACCGTAAAATAGAAAATAACGTGATCAGGTTACCAAGGTTACAGGTTAATCTGATAACAACCACAGAGGTACGTTATCGCCTACCTGTGCTTCCCAACTCTCATGAGAAGTCTTTATAGTTGTTAAGTAAATCCCACAAAGGAACTGCTACCTAAAAGAGGATGACTATACCACAACAAGCTTACACCGAAGTGCAAAGAGTTTACGATCAATTCCACAGAGAAACTTCACGTATGCTTGATGATTCTGGTTTTCGTTCTTTAACCCTCTATTTATAGCACTCAATAAGATAGGTTGCTTAGGAATAAAGCAACTAGTTACTTGGCCTACAAGTTAGCAAGTGCCACTGTAAACGAACCCGTTACTTAGCTTGCACACAAAGAAACCCTGGATTTATCTCAATCGGAAATCTTTAAACATTTATCTGCCAAGTGTTTTGTTAGCTCATAAACACTTCAAGATTGATATCCAACAGACCAGAGATAATCTTTATCTTATTGACACATTGAGATTCGTTAGATGGACCACAAAATATATATTTTGATAAGCACAAGTCCAACTAAGAGATAAAGGAGTCAGAAGTTTAACCCGCGTGAAATTCCAGAAGAATATTCACGTGGACGGTTCGGGAACCATCCTTCAGAATTCCGGTCAAATACATCAAATCTGAGGTTCACGTACATGTACGTGTACAAATTGACTTTTTGGAACTCAAGAGTGAAATCCGGAGTCACTGTTCACGAACCGGTTCGTGAACCGCTGTCCCTCAGATTAGGGTTTAACTAACTCCGCTGGAAGTTTTGGGTTGGGCCAGTACTTAAACGTTTTATTACACCCTCAGCTATAATCCACTGGACGCTGCTCTATAGTACTCCTTTTAGATTTATTTGTTTCCTACATGTGATTTGCAAGCAAACCATTGCACTGTAAAGGGCATCAAATCTATCCCGTGCATCTTGTAACTTTAGTATTGTGGGAACAAATACTAACATAACTCATTGTTATGTAGACAAGAATACAAAATCTCAATCGCTATAACTCTACTAAAGTAGCCGACTATTTCGAAAGATAGAATAAGTACAATAAAAGAATTCTATAAAAGTCATAACTCCTACTAACCTTTTGTCGATGAAGAATATTCGATGTATTCTTTATATGCACTGTTTTCGTCTTCAAGGTCTCTACTACTTTTTCTATATCCCAATTCCGAAATATAAACTCTAGTAGGCTAAATCAGAATTGTGTTTTGACACCTAAAACTGACAACCATCTTGACATACCAACGCTAGTGGGTTTGACAGGACAATCCCCTAACAATCTCCCCTTTGTAAATTTTAGCGACAAAACCAATTTACATATGGATTCAAAAGATATACAATAAATATCTAACCCATATGTATCTTGATTTTTTGATTTCTTCAACTTCTCTTTTGAGTCTTTGAAAAAGCAGGGGTACCGAAATACAACCAACTTTTCGTTTGGGCTCGTGAGAGCTTATGGTCAGATCTGGACGATCTCAAAAATCAATATCCAGATCTGTTAACCTGAGTTTGAATCACAAGGATCAGTCCAACACAAGACAGAGTCTTGGTAAATCCAAGGGATGGATTGAGGACAACGATCAGGTTTATAACAACGTACTTCTTGTGTTTGCTTTAATTATATAATCAGAGAATATAATGCGGAAAGTAAAGCACACAAGACACCAGAGATTTTTTTAACGAGGAAACTACAACCTGTAGAAAACCTCGGGACCTCGTCCAGATTGAACACCGCACAGTACAAACTGCCTACAAACACTAGCATACTATAAGACTTCGGTCTGGGATGTAGCAGAGACCAATTCTAACCCTCCAAGCGAACTGGCTATTGTCGCACTCCTTACGTCTATAGATCCCCCACAGATCGTCACGCACTTGATTCCCCTAGCTGACGTCCTTTACATGCCTATGAGTTGCTTTAACCGCTGTTAAAGGCTTGTGTCAACAATTCCGGCTTTGCAACCTAAATTATCAACTGTATGTTTGAACTGTCCTCTATCAGTTTGACATACACAAACTGACTTCCTTCGGATTTCTCCAGGTCATACGGAAATCTACTTACAGGCGGGGGCTGACAAGTAAACCGAGTAAACTATGCCCAACTTGTCTCTACATCAGTTGTACACGAAGAATCACTTAAGAAACTTATACAACTGGAGCTAACTAGGTCTTACAACACCGAGTGCAGCCGTGCGTTGCTTCCTTTGATCAAACCTTGTATGTAACGTATCGGTTCTTGAATGGCCTTATATCAGAAGAGAAGGATCGTAGAATAGACAAGAACGTAATCAGGTTACCAAGGTTACAGGTTACTCCGATTTCAACCACTAAGATCTGAATCTCTTACATGTGCTTCCCAACTCTCAAGAGAAGTCTTTATAGCCGTAGGTAAATCCCAAGAGGAACTGCTACCTAATAGAGGATGATTATACCACAACAAGCAATCACCGAAGTGAAAAGAGTTTTACGATCACTTCCACAAAGGACCTTCACGTATGCTTGATGCTTGCGGTTGTTTTTACCTGGAAAAACAATGCACCGTCTCTGGGTACTTTCGTAGTGCTCGAGATCAAAGTCGAACAAGACGAGCCTAAACCAAGTCAATGGTCGTTCACATCCTGCTTCGGTCACATAGAGGATAAAGGTTGATCTAGGGAGGGAAACAACGAAGAAACTTGAGATCAAGTTGAGAATGTGTTTTGGGTGTAAGAGTTCAGGATCTCCGTCGTGAAGGTGACTGGAAATCTCCAAGGCTAGAAGTGTGTTGGGTTGCTCAGGTATGTTTTCTCTGAGGCTCTGGTGTATTCAAGTGTTCTGAATAATCTGGTTGTTCTGGAAAAGATGTTCTGCCTTGGAAGATAGAGGAAGCCTCTATTTATAGTGTTGAACTCACCCTGATCTCTCGACAGAGAAGGTGGAAGTTGTGGAAAAGTGGAGGAGTGGAGGACATGAGTTGTGCTCTGTAACTGCTAGAGTCGTGTAGAACATGTCCACTCAGCACCACCTTCTCGTAACTGTCATCATCTCTATCAGTTTCTTTCTAACTGCCGTAGACCGCCAGACCAATACCCCTAAAGTTATCCCCCCCGTATGATGTTTTGATATCTCGAGTGGT
>JAJJMA010043795.1:1716-13090 GCA_023529015.1 Papaver nudicaule
ATTCCTTTTACGGAATCTGCAGCTTCTAGCCAAGTGACCTTTACTCCCACAATAAAGGCAATTTTTGGTAACAAAAGGAGTGGGATGCTTGTTGTCTGGACGAGCGTGTGGAGCTTGATAAATCTTGCTCTTCTTCTCCTTGACTGGCTGTAGAGGTATATCACCTTGGGGACCAGTGGTAGCCTTAGGTTGAGAAGAATCCTTAGCCTTGACAAATTTCACCTCTTTGTTATTACTTGGAGCGTCTATTCCTTTATAGCCCAAACCTCGTGTGTCACGATGATTTTTACTCGCTCCTAACATTGAGGTTAATTTGTCAGAGCTCTTGTTGAACTTATTCAAGTTTTCTTTCAAACTCAAGTTCTCTTCTTCCAACCTTTTGATCTTTTCAAGAGCTTTATCTAGATCATTCTTGAATGAATCACCATTCTTAAGATTATCTAGTTCAGCTTTTTCCCGATCAAACTCTCCAGCAGCATAGGCAATGCCTGTCATATACTCTTGATAATAATCATCTGGCATATCATCAAGAGTTGCAGTGTAAGCTGGATTCTCTTTTGCATCTTTGGTAGGGCATTCAGGGGATTTATGCCCAAAACCAAGACACTTGAAGCACTGAACATTATCATCAACACAATTGAGTGTTTCCAGAGAGGATGATGTATGTCTGGATAAATCCTTTTTCCGTTTTCTAAGACGGTGCGAAGAGTTATCCCAATGCTTTATTCGTGATTTACTAGGTTTAGATGTACTAGTACGGTTCACGAACCGTAGGGCAATACCTATCTCTTTTCTTATGAGATTTCTGCCATGTTGTGTGATTAAGGACATATACACTAATTCTCTCAATATGGGCACGCACATCCAACTCGTTGGACTCTTTTGTGACACTTTTGTAAAGCTCTTGAAAATTGCCCAATTTCGGAAACGTAAAGGAAGTCCATCTTCCAGAACTTACCAGAATACTTGAGATACACGTTTCAGAACCGCCTTCCTTAAGAGTCTCGTACTCTTTAAAATTCCTCTAATATCTCCTTAAGGAATTATATATATACCACACACACACGAACTCGGATTCACGTTCAAGTTCTCCATAAAGCCATGAAACATATTACTCGTAGTGTCACACGAAATAATATCAAAGAGGCTTGCAAAGTTATGGATTGTGAAGGTGTTGGTTTTGGAAGGAAGAAGAAGAGAACTATTCTTGATGATGTTATTGAAGGAACTCTTGATACTCAAGAAATCTATGCAACATCAAATTGTTACTTTGCATGATCATCAGAATGTAGAAGATGACACCATGATTTCTGCAGGGGTCGTTCACGACTTTCTGAAAGAATTTGAAGCTTTCAAAATCCAACTTGTTGACATTGTTAACAATATGGAATTACTGGAGACCGAAATTAACGAATTGAAAGTTGATATGTCAGTTATTAAGGATGACTTGAACAACATGTTTAACAACGTTTCTGATGAAGATAATGAAGCTAACTATGTTCACTACTTGTTCAAGAAAGCTGATGACTTCAACAGCTCAAGTGAACCTGAAGAAGATATCGACTCTGATATCTAGGTCAGTTTTTGATTAACATAGTTAACTCCTTATTAAAAAGCTTTTGTCTTTTCCTTAGGGTTTGGGTAATCACTATGCTAAGAAGTAGTCATCTTTTGAGTTAAGCATGATTTGCTTGTACTACTTCCATGTTTTCTTTTTCATCAATTAATCGAGGTTATTAAATTAAAATCTTAATTGATGATTGCAATGCTTGATCTTAATTGATTATCTTTATGAATGTATGGCAAAACCGTGAACTTGTTTTTTTAGCCATACTACTCGTTCGGGTAAAGCAGTTCATGATAGATTATCAAAATACATGCTTCTGACTCTTATGGCTAAGAGGAGGATTTTTGATAATAAGGTACCTCGTAGACTGCAATGTTGAACTCCGCTGGATTAAATGTTGTACCTTTAATTCTTAGTCTTACAACCACTAGGAAGGGGTAACCTAATGTTTTCTCTAAAGGCGATGGTTGACCGAAACTCTCTGAGAAAGTAGGAAGATTAAACCTTGAATTCCTATTTGACCGTAACTGGCTAGGAAAGAAAAAACATATCTACAATTTCACTTGTGAAAATTGTACCCAAGATATTATCCTAAGACCTTGCTTGGGAAGGTAGTCGCGTTGTTCCTTATGGAATGACACATAATGGGGGAGAGTTCTTTTGAACTTGTGCTTCATGGTAATATCTTTTTGGGGAGTGCGGCTGTGGAATCTACGAGAGAATTGCATCCTTTTATCTCTCGTTTCAGGTATGTTTACCTTTGTCTACATTGATTATTGCGATTTTATGAGGATTCCTATATTTCTTTTATTTGTCTATTTTATGACAAAAAGGAGGAGAAATCTTGTAGTAAGGGGGAGTAAAATCTTTCTATCTACTACGACAATTGTCTACGGCATTGTCATAGGGGGAGTAAAATCGATGTGCTTGTCATGGCATAACAAAAATTAGTGTATTGAGTAAGGGGGGGAA
Source organism: Papaver nudicaule (assembly GCA_023529015.1). Taxonomy (NCBI): domain Eukaryota; kingdom Viridiplantae; phylum Streptophyta; class Magnoliopsida; order Ranunculales; family Papaveraceae; genus Papaver; species Papaver nudicaule. The sequence goes on from JAJJMA010043795.1 coordinate 4,256, forward strand.
CATATCAAATTGTGTAGTATCTTGAAACATCGATGCAATATGCTTACCAAGTTTTACATACTACTCAATTGCATAACAAACTCTTGTTGGACTATGTCCTTCTAGAAACCAAGATGTGTGGTGACTTTGAGTTTGTTATCTCTACCTTAAATCTTCGCTTGCAGGAATACTCTTATCTGAAGACGCTGAAGATTACAAGAAGATCAAGTACATTATGGTTAGGGCTAAAAGATTTTACTTTTTGAATCCATATGTACGATTGGTTTTTGTCACTAAAATTGACAAAGGGGGAGATTGTTAGAGCATTGCTCGGTTGAACCAACCGATATTGCTATCTCAAGTCAGTTGGCAAGTTTATGAGACAAAAACAAAATCCTTGATAAGTTTACTCTACAACTCGGACTAGGATAGTTCTAGGTAATCGAGACGAAGACTGATGAAGACGAAGACCGAAGCTTACTACTTGATAAATCATAATGTCCTCGCTGAAGGTTAGAAAGGTATTCCCTTTCCGTATCGTTTTTACCAATTTCTATCATACCAATAGTCTATGATGTTGTTTATATGATCCGAAGGTATTCTAGGATTTTCGCCTTTGCATTTTTCACACTTGTGATAATTTGTATAGGTAGAGTATGTTGAGTTGTCTCTTGAAACAACCCCAACGATGAACGCGTTCATGAACGCGTAAATATGCTACCTTTGGGATTTCAGAGAACGAGCTAAGTCTGTATGAACGCGTACATACAAGTTCAAGAATTCTCCTGAATTCTCCTGAAATCTAAGGACTGTTCTGTGAACGCGTTCATAAAAGCCATGCGAAAACTTCCAACTTCCATATCTTGAAGTTTTCGGTCTAGACATGATTAGTTCTCGGACTTGTCGTGACTTGGCCCATGGAATTCAACAACTTAATCCAAGTGATGTTCAAACTAAGTATTTGGACCAGAAGTCGCAAAGCGATGTCCAAACAAGCATTGGAACACAAGTCGCGAACCTTCAAACAAGGTTGAGTCTTCTTTAACTTTAGGCTTAGTCCAAAGTTCTTAGAAGATTGAGAATGCGTATTCAAGCTATGGACTTTCCTAGTTCCGGAACTTGCTTGAGCCCTACTCAAGGTTGCTTAAACTATAAGCAAAGCCTCCCTTGGTGATCACTATAAATAGACGACCTTCTGCAAGATACAATCTCAATCCTCTACACATCTGTGTATCCTTGCATAAAGGTTGGTCGTCATCTCGAAGTCCTTTTAGGACTACGACTATTGAAAAGACTTCACTTGAGGACCGCGAAGCACAGGTCGGAAGTTCCATCCTGTATCTTGGGTCGATTAAATTCTTTCAATCTTATCACGACCAAGATTTGATAGAAACTTCATAAGGTAGATCTTGAATCGTAAACCCTAGAAGTTCCAAAACGAAAATTCACGAACTAGGTTTCATACTAAGTTCGTCTCGCGTTTGGAGGTAAAGTTGTTTAGGCTAGATCAATAAGCCACATTCAACATATCAATTTCCATTAACCTTGACTTTAAGTCTAAAAGAAATCACAATCGTATTCTCGTTTAATTACTTGGATACTTTTAGGCGTCCTGTTAGAGGCAGGGTAGCGCTAGTCTTCACGAAGGGAAGTGGAGCAACTCCTAGGCCTATAAAGGACGTCAGCTAGGGGAATCAAGTACGTAGGCTACTGCGGGAGCCAAGAGACGTAGGAGCACATTGGTAGCTGAATTGCTTGTAGGGTGAATTCAGTCTCGATACAGTCCAGTCCGAAGTCTGAGAGTAGGCTAGCGTCTGTATACCGTTCATACTAAGGGTGTTCACATCTGGACGAGGTCCCGGGGTTTTTCTGCTAGGTTTGCAGTTTCCTCGTTAACAAAATTCTGGTGTCTTGCATTACTTTTCCCTTCCGCATTATATTGTCTCTGATCTATATAATAGAAGTAATTTCAAGTTTGTTGATTCATAACCTTTGAGTGAATCCATCTCTATTGAGATCTACAAGAACTACGTTCTTGTTAGGGTTCGGTTCTCTGAACTATACTCAGGTTGTTGTTTGAATATTGATTTGTGAGATCGTTCAAACAACCATAATCAACTAGGTTCACGAAAATAAAAAGTTGGTGGTGTATCTCGGTATCCCCGCTTTTTCACATTCTATGGGAAGCTTGACGGAGGGCCATGAATAATGGAAATCCAAGGCATGTGTTAGTGATGGGTGCGCAAAACACCTATTCAAGAGTACCTAAATCATACGCTTTAGTCGACTTAAACCTCATACATTGTTTATTTTAACTATTTTTATTTTGCAGGTATTTTGAAATCATTTTTAATAAAATGAAGCAAAAACGACTCAATTCACAACCTGGAGTCACATGGAGTTGGTGGTATTTGAATAAGAAGGATAAAAGCTCAAAAGTGTCGCAAACAGAAGCTATGGGAGGTCTCGGCAGAATTGAGTTTAGGGCATACAGTATGGAAGGGGGCCGTGCGGTTATTTCCAACCAATGCCACACGTTAAGGGGCACCTGAAGTATGCCCACATTTTTCAGCATGCCCAAAAGTCTCGTCTTCCCCAAAATGTGTTAGGGAAAGATACAGTAAACAGACGACGTCCACCATTGCTGCTCCGTCCGCCATTTTTGCTGCCGTCTACCACTCCTGCTGTGCATCGACGCCATTGATCCTGCTGTTGTTGGAGAAGACGACGCCGTTTCTCTACTGCTGCTGCTGGTGTTCATCGAGAAAAAGAGTAAGAAGCTGCTGTCGAGTTCTTTATGGAGAAGCTTCTGTCGCTGCTGTGTCCGTCGAGAAGATGAAAAGAAAGAAGAAGGAGAAGAAACATGGGTTTGTTGACGACGAAGTGAACAGAGAAGAGGTATCTGTTTCTGTTAGCTGGAGGTAGGAGAAGACTGTCGGATACGCATATCCGACAGTGGAGCTGATGAACTCGTGCGACGTGCACGCATACAAATAATTGAATTGTCAGTTCCACAGAACCGACAGGCATATCTCGAGTTGGGCTTGGCTAGATTTCTGTTTTGGCCCAGTTGGTGTTAGGTACTATTTTGGGCTCAGGAGTTTGGGTTGGTTTAGGAAAGGAGTGTTTTAGGAAAGGGTTTTGAGGTGAAACTAGTATAAAAGGAGGAGACGTGGTCTGACGATCAGGAGTTCAGTTTTACGCGAGGATTTTCACGCAGACGTCAAGGGAGCTAGGAGGAGTTTTTGGGCGCGATTCTCGAGGCGTCGAACAACGGGTTTTTATGCTTTACATTATTTTCTTTATTATTTTCTATGAATTTCAATAAAGCTATGTCTAGCTAAATACTTTTATATTGGTTAGGGATGTAGTCGGATATTACAAACATGCGTTTTGATTGATTTTGGAGTTATAAATATTCTTTTCATCATCGTTCTTATTTTACTGTGCGTATGAATGCATGATTGATGTATTGCATTAAGATTGGATATTTTATATTCATATCTACAACTAGAATTAGGTTTTGAGATACGAAATCGTCGATGAACCTTTTCACAAGTAGTACAATATAATTCCGATTGCGGTGATAGCTTTTAGGAATTGTATGTAGAGTATGACCTTTGTTGAATGAACTGCTCCTGGTAGTTCATTGCATTGATTAGCCTATTTCACAGATATTAATGCTCTTAGAGAGTTGAACTCAATTACTCGATGTGTTGAGTTATTCTCTACGTAGTATTCACACATTCATCGTTATGGTGTGTGATGACATTAGGAAATTTCGGGATATTTTCGCGATGATGTATTCTAGGGCTTTTGATGATGAGAGATTAAATAGAAACTCCAAATATTATTCATAGTGCATGTTATGTGATTGAAGATGAACCCTTATCCAATATTCTTGTCTCCTGATTATTTTCTACATTTATTTGCTTTAGTTTTAATTTACTTTTATTGCACCAAACATCCCCCCCCCCCCTGGTTACTTAAGAAATCGATAATAAATAACAACCAATCTCTCTCTGTGGATCAAATCTGTTCTTGCCACTATATTATTTTATTTATTGTGAAGGTTAAGAACTGAAATATATCTGTTGCGGTTCGACAACGCATCAGTTAGCAAAACTGATTGAAAATGAAGGCCAAGTCGCATATAAGTCTTGTTGGTTTGTAGGATGCAACCAAAGTCGGAGTTTGAAGGCATGAGACTAAGGCCATGATCACGATGATCAATGGGTAGCACAAAAGAAGGCAGCTTATGGGCGGTATAGACAGGAACATTTGCTGGCTTTGTGCATGTCAAGTTTTGTACACTTAGGCACAATTGACGCATAGGTGATTTGAGGCTAGAAAAGAAGTTTGGCCGAGGAAAATCGCAAGATTTGCATTTGGGTATTGATGTATGCTTTGAGGAGAAGTTAAAGCGGTGTACAACGTTGCAACGAAAGCTCAAGTTAATAGGATCAATGACAAGGCAGTGAAGCTAAGTGGTGGTGAATGGTACTAGGCATAAAGTATTGGCGTGGACGCCAGGAAGGCCAAGAAAGTTGCTGAATTTTTGAAAAGAGGTTTTTCAAAATCGTACTTATATAACCAAGTAGTTCGGGAAGCCCCGAATGAGTATTGTGTTCATCGAGGACGATGAACAGGATGAGTGGGGGAGGTTTGTTAGCCCTGACACAAGTGGCCTAGCAAATGTATCTTCATTAGTCCGACAAGGAAGCAACATTAAGCTAAGACAAGGAAGGCCATTTGACATGCATATGACATTGATTGGTCAATGTCAAGTGTCCGATGATTTTGAGTTGGCCCAGCTCAAGTAAGCAATCAAGGACATGGAAAAGGTCAAGAGAATGACCTTGGCATTAGGCCAAAGCTTGGACAAGGCTTTGGTAATGCAAGAGAGGCAATGGCGCAGCTAAACGTGTTATTGTAAGTCAAGTACTCGGCCAAAGGAAGCAATGAAGCTTAAGGCTTATGGGCCAAAGCTATGCATCAAGTTAGAAGGCTTAAATGGCATGTACACACTCTGGTTATAGCGTCCAAAAGAGTGTGGCACATGGCCTTGACGAGAATGACGCATTATGGCTTTGAAATGGCCCATATGAGCGGTTAGAAGTTGGTTACGGCTTGGAATTGTGTGGCATGAGTAGGAGGACGTATGGAACAGTTATAAAGCAAGTTTATGATTGTGTTTGGCCCTGAGAATCATCAAGGAGTGTAGCAACATTAGGCCGGCACCACATAGGCCAAACAGTTGCAGGATGCACTTTTGACGGTTACAATAACTACCTATGGACACATGGCTGTCCATGGCTTGTGAAAACAGTTGCACACGGTTTTGGCATGTTTCCTATTGTATAAATGAGTGTGAGGCTTTGTAAATCAGTAGGAGAAAGAGAGGGAACTCTGGGTGAAAACCCATAGGCTCAGAGAGAGTGTTTAGGCCATTTTAGGGAGTTTGGCATCATTAGGGAGTGATGGCCTTTTGTAGCCCTGTTTTGGGTGAGTTTTGTATTCTTCCTTGAAGTAATGAAATAAGTTGTTGCTTCTAATTATGTGCTCATGAATGGTATTGATCTTGTGAGGAATTTGTAGCATGGCAAAGCCTTAGTGTAGTATGGGATGCACTAAAGAATGAGGGAAAATGAAGAAAGACTTCCGTTGCCAATCTTTGATGATTGTGGGTGCACTTGAATTGAGCAAGTGTGCAAGGATGAGAATTGATGGGTGAAGCTTGATTCACTGAACCATTAGTGTTTCCGGGTCATTCCTTAACCAAAATTGGTTGACGCAATTTGGGGGTGTGACACCTAGCTTGCTCACGACCCAGCCTTGCTTGCATACGAGCCTTTCTCGCATACAAGCCTTGATTTCATATTATCCTTGCTCGCATACTAGTCTTGCTCGCATCCGGGCCCCACTTTCCTCACTCGGTCACAAACTCTTGTAGACCCCACTTTTATAGGTTGGCTATAAAACACTACTATGGCCCACTTTTATCACACGCCATAGCTTGAGGGTCCCACTTCTTAATCTTTGAGCTACCTCTACTTATGGGTCCCACTGATCCAAGTCCTAGATGGTTAGGTTATGGTCTTTAATAAATCCATGATATTTTAATTTCCTAATCAAATTCGGAAATCTGACAAATTACGAATTACTCCACAAAACGATTGAAACGGGTTAATCCGTGAAGATTCAGGAGAAACTTCCTTCATGAAAGTTGTTCATCAGCGAGCTTCCCATGACATACTAAAATTTCATAATTTTAGAAAATATAGGCTGGCCTGGGCGATTTTTAGAGTAAGTGACGTGCAAACTGTCTAGAAATCTGAATATGACGTAATGTTATGGTTCATCCCTATACATTCTATAGCTAACTTCCTAATAAGATTATTATGCTATGTAATATAGTTTATTATCATTCATGTGGCCTATCTTTAGGTCTTGAATTGGAAATGCTCATGCATTCTTGGTTATGGCTACGCTGTGTTAGCATAACTCGCATTTTCTCCTGATTATAGACTTGCTCAGTGCTACATTTCTTAATCATGGCTCATAGCTATGACTTATATTTTTTTGGTCATTCATATATCTCTATTACTCATAGAATTGGTGCATTATATGCCACAAGCCAATTTCTCATATTTATGGCATACAGAAAGTCGTATTTACTCGACTATTGCCACAGAGGGTTGCTGAAATCCCCTCTGTCTAAATGGCGATTGCATAGCTCAATCCTTAGACTATTCTCATTGGTTTAAATGGCGACTGCCTGGCTCAATCCTTACACCAAGCCTAAAAGAGATACAAAAGCTTATTGCTTAATTCTCTATTTTTATTTTTATGCAAAGTCCTAAGCTTACCAGTAAATGGTACAACTTGCACTTAGTCAACTTTGACTTAACAAATATTCAACACTTAAACAAATCTTACGAGAATCAAGTAAGTTAGGGGGAATATTCTTTAGGGTTTTGGTTTGGCGGTCTACGGCACGTGTGATTGCAACGGCTCAATCACTCAACGGGAAAGAAAGCTAAGTCGTGTGAACGTTGCTGAAAAGAGGGGATGAGAAAGTGGGTTGTTAGTCTTCCCCAATATTAGGCGCAAGACTCTTAACAACTGGTCCCACTTACTCCACACTCCCACTCTTCCACTTCTTCCACTTTTTACGAGATCAGCTGGAATTTTATTGCTATAAATAGGTCACTCGACCAGTTTGGAAAAAGAACAGAACAATCAGTTCAATTCAGTATAGTGCAATCAATTCATCTCATCGATAATTGATTAACTCTTCTCATTCAGCATTCAATATCTAGTGAGAACTGAATATCCATTCTTTTAGCAACTTTATTCACAGCATCACAGAAATCATAGCAATTCTCTGATCTCATCTTTCTCTGCTTCCCTCCCTTAAAACAACCCTATTTCCTCTTCTTGTAACTGAAGCAATACTCGAACGGTCATTTCTTGGTTTAGGCGAGTCTTGTTCGATCTTGAGCTCTCGAATACCATTACAACTTCATATTACATCATTACACTTCACACTTTACCCCTCAGATTCTCTTTATTGTTTTACACCTAAAACATTTGGCGACCACAATGGGAGGTCATTATCTCAGTTGTAAGAAAAGATGGTTGAAACTAGGAGGCAGAGTTCAGAGAACACAAACTCTCCAAACATCACCAGTGGTCCCACAACCTCGTATGTTACGAGTGGGGCTACCAATCCTAAAGTCAGTGGCGTCACCAGCTATGCTGGTCCCACCATCCAAAACGTGAGTCATGTCCCGTCCCAAAACCCTAATTTCGTGGCTACCTCACCTCACATTGTGGGGTCCACTTCATCTGCATCTACCACGGCTTCCCTAACTCAAATTGTGGGGGCCACCATCACTGTCGCCCCTACTACCACGGTTATGAGAGCCACTTTCACTGTTGTAGGGACCACCTCTACAACTCCTGGTAATCCTTACACTCCTATCTCAAGCCGCACATAAGCTTTTCTCTATGGGCCCCGCACTGGAGAAACAAGGAGTACTGAGAATTCACCTAGCATGGCGGATCTAATGAAGACTCAACAAGATCTAGCCCTAAGTCAGAATAACATGGTGAAAACCCAATTGGAGTTGCTGACTTGTTTTAGAACTCTCTCAGAAAGATTAGCACCACCAACAAATCCATTGCTAACTCGTGTGGAACTCCCTGTCAACATTAACAGGGTGGGTCCATCCCAAATCCACGTTATCTTAGATGACCAAGATATCCATTTCCACACTACACGTGGACCAAGCACAAGTTCTCAGCATAACTTTGTCACTCGTGAAGATTTGCAGTGTACGAGTAGAAAATCTGCATAGGTACTCAAGGAGCCATATCCATCAGATCTACTCATACATACAGTAGTTAGTTGAGATTCAATGGTGCGAAGGCCACCAAGAACAATACCGAAGGTAATCAAACAATAATTGAAGACTGAAAACATATAATAGCAAGGACTAAATGTATGAAGACTTGTATGTATTACGATGCTGTGATTACAGGAATATAACCCTAAGGAACCAGAGAAGATACAGACCTAATCTCTCTCTTGCTACTTAGGCTCAACCCAAAAAGAATCCAACCCTTACAACGCTTTCCAAGCTCGCCTTATATAGGCCGAGCTTGGGTTGTTTACAGCTAATAAAGACAAAGGACTCAATCGTGGTGGTGTCAGTCTCTGTCGAGTAAGGCGGTTTATTCGCTAACGCTCCGAGGTTGCTTTCAGGGCTTCGGTCCTTTGACATGGTCCGAATCCTTTCCTTCCGAGTCTTCACTTCGCCCATGTGTGACTTCTCCTTCTTTAGGCTGGTC
>JAJJMA010043800.1:2801-12835 GCA_023529015.1 Papaver nudicaule
GTTGTTTTAAAACTAAAAGTAAAATAAAATAAAAGCAAGTAAATAAGACGCAAAGAATGATTAACAGTAATCAAGAGTGGAGAATATTGGTTAAGGGTTTATCTTAAATTGCTTAACATGCATATGAATAATATATGGAGTGTCGACTAGTTCTATCATCATCAAAAATCCTAGAATACATCATCGCGAAAATATTCCGAAATTTCCTAATGTCATCACACACCATAACGATGAATGTGTGAATACTACGTAGAGAATAACTCGACACCATGAGTAATCGAGTTCAACTCTCTAAGAGCACTAAGTTTTGTGAAATAGGCTAATCAATGCAATGAACCACCATGAATGGCTCATTCAACAAAGGTTATATCCTACATATGACTCTCGAAGCTATCACCACCTCAATAATCATATTGTGCTACTTATGAATAGGTTCTTCAACTATTTCGTATCTCCAAACCTAGTTCTAGCAATAGATAATAACAAAATCTAACTCAAATTGAATCAAAAGATGTTTTATCTTAGTGTAATACATCAATCATACACTCAACCACATAGTAGAATAGAATCGATAATAAATATGAATAAGTTTAACTCCATAATTAATCAAAACATGTCTTGCAATTTAAAGACTACATCCTCAACCAATAAAAGAAATTTAGCTACTCATGTTCTTATTGAAATCCATAGAAAATAATAAGAAAGTGCTAGAAATCATAAAAACCCGTTGTCCCGACGCTCCAATCTTTCTCCCAAAGCTCCACCTCGAAATCCGTGCCCAAAACCTAGCTTTTCAGCTGCCTCGGGAAGCGTGCCAGGAGCTCTCTCCAAAATATTGCGTGATACCAAAAACTCCTGATCTCTTTCTTTTATACACAGCCAACACAAAAACTTTCCTAAACCTAACTCACTCTATGAGCCCAGTTGACTGACCCAAAACCTCGCCTGGCCCAGCTGACCCAAAAGCCCATCAGCTCACAGACCACACGTGCAGGTCGCACGTCACCGTCTTCTTCTAGTTGCACGTGTGCAACAGTCACCGTCGTCTTCTTCCCTGTGACGACTTCTTCCCACAGACGACGTCGAGCTCCATCCAACTCAAAATTCAACAGAAACCCAAGATTCAAATCCTATTGAACTCCCTGATAACTCTCATAACATCGCCCATTATCATCTTCTATCATCTCAGCAACACCACCATTAATGGCCAACGCCATTCTTCCTCTTCTGATCTTCTTCTCTTGTGTTGTTGATGTGCAACAACCCCCTGGTGACATCATGACCTTGTCTATTGTAGCTTAACTCCGTATTGAACCCTCTGATGAATCTGTGAACTCTGATGAATCCGCAGTCCCTGTACTGAATTTAGACAGAAGAACTCAATCGAAATCGGCCCTGTTTCCAGAAATTGGGCCTATTTTAAAGTGCCCCTTATCGTGTAGCACCAGTCGGGAATAACCAAGCGGCCCCTTCCATACTGTATGCCCTAAACTCAATTCTGCTGAGGCCTCCAATAACTCATGTTTGCGACATTTTTGAGCTTGTATCCTTCTCGCGTTCAAGACCACCAACTTCATATGACTCCAAGTTGTTGTGAATGGAGTCGTTTTTGCTTCATTTTATTAAATATGATTTCAAAATACCTGCAAAATAGAAAATGGTTAAAATAAACAATGTATGAGGCTTAAGTCGACTAAAGTGTATGATTTAGGTACTCTTGAATAGGTGTTTTGCACACCTATCAGAAGGGTTAAGTTGGAATAGACTATGTTCGCATAGTCCCTTCTTCCTTTGTCCCCTGGCTTCCCGTCTTTATACCTGGGTTTCTTTTCGAATCTTGATGTAACGTCTCTCTCCGCTGAACGCTTCCCAGTCTCTGGTGCAGCTTCCACTGAATTCGTTCTCTGTGGGATACTTCGGTCTTTCCACGAGGATTATCCCTCTGAATATCTTCTAATCGGATATATTTGTCTTGAATCACGCGAAGCTCCCCCTCCGTTGCTGGTGTATGTGCATGTAGTTCTACTAAGATAGAAGACGTTTTATCCAACCCGAACTTGTAACAGTTGATGCTGATCTTCGGGTTGACCTTCCCTATTGCTTGGCACACCTTTTGCCATCTCTCCGTGTACGCCTGAAGTGTTTCTCGCGGCCCGATGGCTAATGCAAATAGCCTATCTAGCACCGCTTTAGTATCCTTGTTATACATGTAAGTCTCCACGAAGATATCAGATAGCTCTTCAAAGGAGTCAATTGAATTTGGTTTGAGATTGTCAAACCACACCAATGCTATGCCGGTAAGACTGGATGGAAAATACCGGCACAACACTACGTCATCGGTATCCCAGTAGGCCAATACCCGAAGATAAAACTTCAAGTGTGCCGCCGGGTCCGTAGTTCCGTCGTAACAAGTGAAATTCGGTAGTGGACACTTCGGTGGTATTTTACTTCGTTTGAGTCTGACTGATAGCGGAGTCGTCCTAGACTCCTGCTTGGCTTCCTCCAACTTGTATCCTCCTTGCTTATATTTCAAGTCCGCCAGTTGGTCCATGACAACTTTTAGCTGAGTAACCACTTCTCCCATCTGGTGTGGTTACAATCTCTCCCACTGTTGAGACTGCATCCCGTGGCTCTGAAAATGGCACGGTTTTCCCCGCGAGATAGAATGTCTTGGGATGTTGTGAACATCCCTCTGCGGTAAGTTGATTCTTCCTTGATACCCTCCTGGTATGCATACGGGTGGTGGAGCCCGAATCCTATTCCTTAGTGATGAATAGCTTCGTGGCGCTTCTGAATTTACTTCGTCCTCTCCTCTAGTCTGATAACTTCGGGCTCGCGATTGTCGTTCCCTTGCTTCAGCTCTGTACCGTAATGCTTGGTTTTTCTGTGTCAAGGCGAGTAAAACCTCGTCCTGCTCTCTCTGGTCCTGGAGCAAGGATTCCAACTGCGCTGCTAAAGGTGGTTCATTAATTCCTTCGGCCCCGTTGTTAACCTCGTTGTTGACGATTGGTCCCATTTCATTTACTGAATCTTCTGACGAGGTTGTCGTATGGACCGATAGAGAGTTTCCTGTTTGTTCGACAGGGGTGTGCTGAAGCTGGCCTTGCCCTGGATCTTCTTCTTCAACCATTTCTTCTGTTGGTAATGGCATTCCGTACAGAGGATTCTTGTTCACCACCTGCTCACTGGTGTTTGCCACCGTGCTCCTGTGTGAACTTCGTGGTAAATTGATTGCGTCTTCCAGATCAAGATTGGTCTCTCCCTGAGCCCTTAGCGATTGTAACCTGCTCCGTGTCAGCGCGGGTTGTTGGCGACTTCTAGTCACCAACAGTTTCCCTTCGTTAGCCATGGACTACTCCACTCCTGTTCCTGCAGATATGATGGATAAGAAAAGACGATGGTAAAGCGTATTTTAGCCGTACAAAAATGTTCCTACCCAGCTGACCCCCTAGGTAAGTCTGGAAAAGTAGTATTAGCTTTCTTTTTCCAAACTACAATCTGAATTATTAGTAAGAAATTGATCTGGTGATTTTTTCAATGAGAAATCCTTTTTTGTTGGAGTTGGAGGATATTGCCTACTTGCTATATTTAAGATCAAGTTTGCTTCTCACTTAGCAGACCATAGTTTCACCAGAAGGTGATATTAATCCTTTGTGATTCTCCAAATCGGGTTAAATCCAAATACGATAAGCGATGAGAAAAAGGAAAAAACTCACTGACTGGGATTTTTGTTAAATCAGGTTGTTTTGAAATCATCAAGGGACAGGTCCCTGTTTCTAGCGCCAAACTGTTGATACTAATTTTCCCATATCATACTACAAGTAAAAAAACATTAACTGATCAGAGGTTCAAGTCGTTGGTGGCCTTTGTTCGTTAACAACCGGGGATTTGTTCAAGGGATTGAACGTATTATCATCACTAGTTATTATGAACCAGGATGGCTACCGACTTTATCCGTGGGATCATCCTGGAGATGATCGTCAAGCAAGATTAACTACAATAAATACGATTGCAATGATGATCAACACAACCATTAACGAGGTTCAGCAGCTGTGTGCTTACGTCCTCGGAGTAAAATCTGTTGTTTTATTACACTTAATCAATAAAGTTTTCTCTGGTTTACACTATAAGTCACTCCATTTTGTTATAGATAGAGGACATATGAAATTTTGAGAGTATTACTCAGAGATTCTCACTCCTAGCTATCCTTTCCAAACTATGCGACCCCCATTCTTGTTGATGAAAGGGGTTTTTTATAGTATTTCCTTAGGCACCGCTCTTTGCTATCTTTGGTTGATTCCTTCCCTTGATGCTCCTGGGTTGGACTATCCATCTTCGGTGACCGCCCTTCTCATCCAATCCTTGCTTATCGTATTGTTATGTAGACTCGTTGTATCCTTGCGCTGCCGGCTCCTCATTGGTCTAGGTTTCTGTCCTCCACCGTTGGTTGGGCCAATCTCCAATCGACAGACGATTTCTTGTCCCGCTGTCTACAACATTTAATGTGGTGTGACTGCTCCTTGGCGTGCCTGCTTTCTCCTAGTATCATAGGTTTGGTGATCCTTTAATCTCCTCCCTTGGATTTCATCATCTCGTGATGAGTTATTCCTTCGCCTGGGTTCAGTCCCGTCTTTCGCGGCTCATGATGCTTCGGTGTACGTCCTTTGGTGATGGCGCCACATGTCCATCCGAAATTATGTATTAACACACTTGATAAACATCACAAATCAAAACCTAAAACAGTTGACAAAAATCACAAACTAAAACGTTAAATTAAACGAATTAAAACCTAATTGATTTACCCAATCCGTAATTTGTGTTTACTAACGCAAAAACAAAGTAAAATCAAAACGAAATTTAACACAAATTCAAAATTAGGGTTATGAAATTACTAGTTTTAGGGCTCGTATTTGTTACTGCATGTGATGTAATTGATGGTGGTGGTTACACTGCTGCTGTTGGTTGTGTCGATGTTGTGGTGGTGGTGGAGAAGGTGGAGTTGTTTGGTTTTTGCTTATGTTGGTGGTGGTTTTTGTCGCGTAGTTGGTGGTTGTTGCTGTTGTTGGGTTTCGTGTTGGTGGTGGAGATGGTGGTGTTGCTGTTTGTGTTGGTGGTGGAGATGGTGTCGATGATGTTTGTGGTTGTGGCGGTGGTTTTGAGAAGAAACGAGAATATAAATTTAGGATAAAAGAAGATGAACGAGATGTAAAAGGAGATTAGTAGATTTTATTGAGGGTATAATAGTCCAATTGTATATACGTGTCTATTTTTCTTAAAAAACAAGTTGAACCTTTTGCACTCCCATAAGACCGCTATGACCTGGCCGCGGCCAGGTCCAGTACACCCAATTTCTGATAGTTTTAGACCCCATGTTCTATATATGTAAACCGAAAATCAGAATTACCACTTACACATCAGTAATCAAAGAACAAATTGATGCCTTTGATTCAATAATTTGGTTTGCTTTTGAGCGCTCTTTAGAACAAGGAGAAGAAGAACTTTAATAACTTGTAATTTAAATCCATGGTTGAAGTCCATTGCTTGGTGCCGTGAAATTTTGATATGGGTTTTCAATCCCATGGTTTTACTATTGAAATTTTGAGTTGTTAAGGTTTGGGATTCATGGAGAATTGGAAGACCCACATCTGATTTTGTTTTGTGTATTATTTTGATGGATGATTAAGTTATTGATGTTGTTAAATCCTGTCAACCTAATGATCCATGGATTTGGGGCAAGTTCTTGAGTTTCTTGGCCGTATGAAGGAAGCGTAAAATGAGAAGAAGTTTGAGAAGGAGAAGTGGTTTGCGTGTGATTAGTACGTGCTTTTGCAAGGGTGTTTTGGTCCAACGATTTATTTTCTTAACTCATCTATGAATCCTTGAGTTGACAACGATTTTTCCACTCCCTTGATACAAACTCCTCCTCCCTATAACAAACGTCATCAACAAAGTTAGTCATTTTCAAACTCTTATTAAACTCAAAATCACAATCAAAAACAAAAACAAACAAATATTAGATTATTCATTCATCTTTTTTGACCATAACAAAGAATTCCAACCACACATTCCAATCAAAATCATCATCATCATCTAAAACTTAAAAAAAATAAACTAAGAAATCCTAAGACGTAACCAAAGAATCAACCCCACAACTTCAATCTCCAAATATTCACCCATACACCTCAATTCCCTACACACCCTTCCAAACAAAAACAACCAAGCCTTCCAGACATTTCACACTCCACGCAATTTCGTCTTAAAACTAATTCCGACCCACCGAGAAAAATGAGCACCCTGCATGCATCAATTGATTTGAGTGTAATTGAGCCTTTGACAAAATACCAAAAAAAATAAAAGAGTCTTTGACAAATCATCAACAAAATTAGTCATTTTCAAACTCATACTGTATTAAACTCAAAATCACAATAAAAAACAAAAACAAAAACAAACAAATATTAGATTATTCATTCATTTTTGACCATAACAAAGAATTCCAACCACACATTCCAATCAAAATCATCATCATCATCATCATCTAAAACTTAAAAAAAATAAACTAAGAAATCCTAAGACGTAAACAAAGAATCAACCCCCACAAATTCAATCTCCAAATATTCACCCATACACCCCAATTCCCTAAACACCCTTCCAAACAAACCATCACACTCCACACTATCAAGGGTATTTTCGTCTTAAAACTAATTCCGACCCACCTGTTCTATGCGAATGATGGGTAACGGGCGCACCGTTGAGACAAATAAACCGAACAATCATCTTTAGGACAAATCGTAGGCACATAAGCAATATCATCACAACCGTCCGTTCTAAATCTCTTGAAATCAAGTAACGATGTAAACATCGCAATGAACAACACCAAGTGATTAACGGCGTATCTCTGTCCAACACACTGATGAGGTCCAGCACCAAACACTAGAAAATTCCTCCTGAACAACCGATCTTCTTGACGAGTTTCACCAAACCTGTCCGGGTCAAATCGTTCCGGGTCAGTGAATCCTTGAAATGACGATTCGAAAACAGAAGGAAACACAATTGTGCCTCTAGGAATTGTGTAAGATTCTGTCAGCTGAAAATCTTCACCGGCAATATGAGGCACCAATGTTGCCGGAGCTCTATATCGCATTACCTCTCTCGCAACAGCTTCAGTGTATTTCATTGCCCGTAGATTCTCAGCTGTTATAAGAGTGTCAGACTCGGGTGACCATATCTTGCTCACTTCCTGACGAACTTTTGATAGAATCTCGGGGTTCTGTTCTAGCAATGCGACTGCCCATAGCAATGATGAAGTTGATGCATCTTGAGCTGCAAACAGAAAATCAAACAGATGTCCGCCGATTTCGATATTGCTCGAATGTGGCGGCGGCACTGCATTTGCCGCACCAGACCCAGTTTCTTGCATTTCTTTCAGAAGCTCCTGCATCCAAAAATCAATCAGACAGACTGGCTCCTGCCCTGACACCAATCTCATTTTACTTTGCTTCACACAATCACCAAGCGTCTTGACTAACCGAGTAACTGCGAACCGAGCTTTGCGGAATGCGAACCCCGGCAGGTCGACTGGCAGCTTCACCAATCCCACATTAAACAGATTGTAATCTCTGTTGAACTCCTGACGAGACTTCTCGTTCATATACGGACCGACGAACACCTTCTGCGATGTGTCCAGATTCATGTCGCGGCATAGAATCCGCAGAGGCAGTGGCTTAGCACCACTCTGCGCTGACAGACTTTCCCATTTCTTCAAGTGCTGGAGAATAATGTTCTGCTGCAGTGATATGTATGTGGATAAAGCTTTAGGTGTGAAATTCGGAGCGATTCTGCGGCGAAGATCTTTGTGCGCTTGACCAGACATGTAGATAAGATTATGCTCGCCGAATAATTTCTTGCCGAAAGGATGACCGATCAAATGAAATGCATCAGGACGAACGTTCGCAAAGACTTTGTGTGACAGTTCGGTGTTTTGAATGAAAACGATGAATTTGCCGATTATGTAGTTTGCGGAAAACCCTGATTCTTTAGCTGATTTTGCTTGATCTTCCCAGAATTTTGTTGGGTTTTTGATGAGTTGCATAACGTTGCCTAAGAATGGTAAGATTAAAACTGGACCTGGTAATGATTTTTTCTTTTTTAAGTATGTGATTTGTTCTATGAATATGAAGAAACAAAACAGGCAGACCAAATATGGCGCGGATGATGCCAGCATACTCCATGTAGTAAGAATTGAATCCATTTTTTTCAAAATAAGAATCTGTAGAGAAAGAACCCAAGAATCTAGAGCTGACCTGAAACTCTCAAAAAATGAAAAACAGCAACAATCAAAATAATCATGCAACAGTTATGTCCTCCAAGAACCCTGAACCCTGAACCCACAAATAAAGTGAAGAAACTGATCAAAGAAAAAAAAAATCTCTTCTATGAAACCCTTTGAAAAAAACAGCCACAATCAAAACAATCATACAACATTTATGTCCTGAACCCTGAACCTGAACCCACTGGTAAAGCGAAGAAACTGATCAAAGATTTTTTTTTTCTCTTCTATGAAACCCTTTGAAGAAAACAGCAAGTTTGATTAGAGAACCCTCTGAAGTATGATTGTCACTGAATCAAAGTTTAAGTATTTATCAACTTAAACTGTGATTCAAGGTTTGTTGTTTCTTACTTACTGGTCTTCTTTTCTTTGTTTATATACTGTCTTTGTTTAGCACAGGATGAACACAGCTACTAGCTAGCTGTCTAACTTAGAAATTTCCAAGACGTCAATGGCAGTAAAAACCAAACTACCAGATGTCATTGCATATGTTTTTTTCTTCATACTTTGTTGGAAATATAATTTTTCTGATTCTTCTTAGTCTTTGACTCGCTAGAAGAATCGGTGAATGGTTGTAACATCAAGATTCAAATAGGTATTGACTGAGTTGTCTTGTTTATGCCAGCCTGACTCAAATGTGTTGTCTGTTCGAGAAAGTGAAAAAGAGAGCAATCAACAGTTGTGAAGTGGTCTTTTTCTTGTTTGGTATATAGTATTTGTGCAGACAATATGTCGAAGACATGTAGACCATTACTGGAAACTAATCAAGTGGCAGTATTAAGCTGAATAATTCTTGCACAACAAGGTGGAGATGCTAGCTGCTTGTATACTTGAAATGGTGTATTATTGCCTTTGAATTGGCATGATATAGTAGTTTGGGGCACATAATGTTGAAGACATGTCAACCAGTACTGCATTTCAATCAAGTGACAGTTGTTATAATTGGAAGACGAAGTAACTAGTTAACTTGAAACATTAATTTAGTTGAATTTTTCTTGCTCAATGCAACAACGTGCAGATGCTAATTAAGTTCAAATAGTCGCTCAATCGTACCTGGCATTCTTGTGATGGTTATATATCATTTCTTTCTCCAATTAAGTTCAAATTACTTCACGAAACAAGAGCAAACTCAATCTAATTAAGATTCAATAAAACTATCAAAATCAAAATGATTTGATATTTTGGACATGCTTAAATAATTTGATCGTCACATATGGGCCTGGCCACTGATGTGCAGAGGTGCAACGTCTTTTTTATCAACAGTCACGAATTACCATAGCCTTTGCATAAGCTTAAACCCACAACACAACAGTCGATATGATGATGATGAGACTAAAAGTTTTTTTTTTTTTTTTGAATTGTAAGGTTATATATTAAAAAGAAAATGTACTGTACAGGCGATCAGCATGATCGATTTCTCTTTCTTGCAGCTTTTGAGAACCCCTAGGTAGTAGTGATAGCTAGCAGTGGTAGTAGTGGAAGAAGACGTAGTTACTAATGAGTATTAGTAGTAGTTCGGTGGGGGTGGCGACAGAAACTGCTGTAAATGTATTCCGACCACCATTTACGGCGTCACAGTGGCAAGAGTTAGAGCATCAAGCTTTGATCTTTAAGTATCTAATGGCGGGACTACCTGTTCCTCCGGAACTTGTCTTACCTATTAAGAAAAGCTTTGAATCAATGTCTGCTACTAGATTTTTTCATCATC
>JAJJMA010043815.1:0-15231 GCA_023529015.1 Papaver nudicaule
ATTTCCCTAGCAGTGTTCAAACCATACACATCTACACTCACAGTTGAAGTAAAGGTTGATTCTAAACAACTAGTTACGAAGGTATCTGCTTTTCTCCAGTAAACCCATGCTGGATTTACTGATTCTACACCATCAACTAAGATTGTTTCAACCGGTTCTTGTTTTTCACCGTTTACATACCCAATTAAATCAGTGCAAATTAAGATTCTCTGAATCTGATTCTTCCAAAGCAGAAAATTTGTAGAATCTAGTTTAATAGACACAAAATGTGCAATGTTGGTAAAATGAAGAATAAAGTTACAAGAGTTTTCAGCGGAAGACGACATTTCTTGTTCTTCTGAGTTTTGTTGATTTTCTGGCTTTTCTTGATTCCAAATATTTTCACAAATTGATGTTGAATTTGTGTTGTTGTTGTCGTTGTTGTTGTTGTTGTTGTTGTTGTTGTTGTATGTTCCCTTTCTCGTTATTACCACTAACCAGCAACGAAGAACTCAGTGGAGATGAAACTCAATTTGGGGAAAACTCAATTGAAAACCTAAATTGATGAAATTGTTATACGAATTCTATGCCTTTATTGTTCAATTTGTTATACAGCTTGAATTCTTTGTTGATTTTGTTGATGATTTTGATAATTTCTAACTCAGGATCATAACCAAGCTGATACCATAAGAAGATTTGAGTATAAACTCTGGTAATCTTATTACAGTGATTGGTAAACGTTACAACCCAATACTCAATACTATATATAAAGGTTACAAACAACACTCTATATGACGTTAAGTAGACTTAGACAACTAACATTGTCAGACTGCTGACTAACACATACCTAATATATATATATTTATGTATTTAAAACATAAGCACATTGGAGCGTGAAAATCTAAGTTTTAGTATCATGAATTAGGTAATTGGAAGAAAATGATGTAGTTCACTTCTTTCCACATTAGGGACTAGGATACGTACTTTGGTTTGTATCTTCAATTTCCTCCATCATCTCGATCTTTACAATTTATTCTTAAAATGATGAAAATTATTGATTTATGAACATTTGAAATTATTTGTTGTAAAGCCAAGCCTTAGCCATGTAAAACAATCGAATGTTTTTATAGACAAATAAACATGTACAACTTGTTGGTCCAATCTTTATTCACACATTTTAAATTTTGGGCGTGAACATGAACTTTTAGCGGCATTGAGGAATGAAGTTTCAGTCTAGCATGTTTGTAATGGCATTGAGGTGAATTCTTTCATTCAAATGAGTCGTTTGCTTTTTAGTTTTCACAGTTTGTGTTTGAAGATGCGGTTTGGTGCATTTCTTTCAGTTTGGTGGATGTGGTAATAAAAAAAAGACCTGTAATTATCAAAAATTAACCATTTTTTGAAAGTTTATTCCGAAAATTAATACACAAAAATACCCCCTGCGGTCTAGACCATTCTGAATCTACATGGCGCGTATATGACAACCTTCAATATAGGGTCTATACTTTGGTAAGTAAAGGTGTACACTTTGGCTATTCCAATTGTAGGCATTTTCGTAAAGTCAGACTACGATAAACGGAAGGTCTACAATTTTTTTGCAATAAAACTAATTCCAAAAATAGGTGTAAACCATAATCACCGTGGTCAATCTTGACTGACCAAACAAAATTGTACTAAAGGTCTAGATTTTTTGAGGATATAGATGTCACAAAATCAATTGTTAGGTGTAAAATTGGTAGATAAGTCTACTTTTTTGTATTATTATTTTTTTTATTTTTTTTTGATAGATTTATATTATTTTTTAGAAGTGTTATTTCAGGAAGACACACCCAAATATGGGCATTTTTATGATTACGCCTGGTAATAAAGATGCATGCTTCATGCTTGTGGAAAAAATGATGTTTAACGCTTTTCTAATTGGTTGAGTTCATCATGTCCATCTAATTGTGATTACACAAAGTATTTAGAAGACACTAGTGAACTTGTAATTATAGAAGTAATCCTTTGGTCCGTCCGAAATCATGTACACTGCCTGCTCTGCTTGTTATTATAGAAGTAAATGATTATCAATAGGTACTAATTTGCTTCATTTTTTGTAGTAATTGGTACTCTTTCCTTAGATCTATTTGTTTTTCCAAAATCGCAAATGCCTAATAAACTATGTTTCTCAATTCAATATGACTCGAAGGAATGAGTATCAACCAGCAACAACAGCTAATATAGTTTATAATTTCTTAAATTATCCACACAATTTTTGATCGATTATTTTTTTTTTGAAAATTGGATTTATATTGAAAAAAAATGACTGTACATGAATACAAAATATACAAGAGGCTTGAGCTCAAAGAGATACAAAAAGGTAAAAATTCTTAGTTATCTTCCGATTTGTTTATATTTTGGTATGTCAAAAGATAAAATACTAACCTGACTCAGATATAAAAATACAAACCAAAAATAGTAACAACTAAAAATGACTTTAAGGAACAATAACAACTAAAAATGACTTCAAGGAACAATAACAGCAAGAGATCTCACCAGCAAGATTGTTTTATTGCACCAGCAAGGAAGGCTTTACTCCAAGACCAATCGGAAGATTTCCATGCAACTATTACCTTTAGACTGCTCTTTATTAAAATAAAGATCAATTAAAGCATTTTCCTGAGCAAATTTTCAATCCCCTCCATCATCCGAATCTTCCAATTTGCTTTTTAAAATGATGATATGATAATTCATCGATTTATTAGCACTTGGCAATAATTTTATATGCTGATTAGTTGCACATGAAGTATAATTATCTTTCTTCTTCGCATACCTAAGCCCAGGTCATACAAAACAGTCAAATGAATCGATTTTATAGACAATCAAACCAAGCACGCAAAACTTGTTAGCTAGTCTTACCTGCTGTGATCACGCAATTTCGTTTTTTAGCACGCGCATTTGTAACTAACAGTTACAAATGCGCGTTTAAATGAGAGATGATATAGATATGATTTCAGTCAGCACGTTTAGAGTAACACTGCTTATAGAGCCAATGAAAAATGAGTGATTCAATCAAGAGGTAAACGAATTGGACAATGGCTATTTTCCTACCATTATAATCCTATGTCCCCGCCGCTATACCCCTAAATGTAAATGGTACGTAGGCGCCCCTTTTTCGTTGTTTGACACCTAGTATTGCATAACAAATTGCACTCGTCAAGAGTTAACCATTTTAACCTACCTAATAACAGGAGAACATAAAAATGGGAAAGTATACTCTTGCTGATCTCAATATTCAAAAAAAATTCTAATAAATTTATCCATGATTTAATATTAGAATTTTATTAACAATACTGATCAGCAAAAAAATATACATGCACCTTGGACCAGGACTTTGGCGAAGATACGCATCCTAAGACATTTTAAACTACGTGGGCCAATGCAAAAAATTGTCTTGTGTATTCCCTTCCTACAAGCCAGCTCGCGTTACCGATGGAGGTTTAAGGCTGTCTCGTAAAATGATGTAGGTAGAAAGCCAAACCATATCTCTTGGTTTATGTGTTCGGTAGAACATGTAGGGCACCACCCAGGCAGCATGTCCGATTACACTTTTCATATGCACACAAGGCTTCCTAGTTTGGCTTTCCATCTTCAATTTCCTCCATCATGCCAATCTTCAAATTTTGCTCCTAAAATGATGAAATGCATATTTCTCTATCGGTTTAGCTGAATATGTTTTACCAAACTGAACCATACGCAAACCAATAAAATGAACGATTTATAAGTATAGGTAAATAAAAGATGCAATACTTGTTAGATTTTAGTTTTTTTATTTCACACATAATTCATTATGCAGCCAATCATACGGCTTGCAAGTTGCAAAGTACTATGAATGAATAATGATAAAGTGAACAACGGTAACATTACTTAGAAGGACGTTTCAGCTACCTATCTTGGTGTGTTTTGGTGTACATACCTTCAAGATGATGAGAATAATTTGATAGGTCCGGGGCAGAAATCACGATGCATCTAAAAGTTGATTGTTACATTAAGGTTGGGTATGAGTATAGCTGACACTTGTGAAATTAGGGAACTCTGATTAGGTTTTTTTTTGTTACGGGTAGTAATGGCGGTGGTGGCGGTGGTGGTGAAGATGGGGAGGAGTCGGAGGGTGGTAGCGGTGAAGAGGGGAGTGAATCGGATTCAGACTCGGAATCGGACACAGATGTATCGTTTTGAAATCATCTTACTTGTTTTTGTTATCTTTGGCTTATTTCGTTTGAGAAGTTAAATCAGACAGAGTTTCTACACATTATGAAATCCACATAAATCCAGAGATGGTGGTGGTTTTAAGCTGTCTGCTCAATTTGTGCAATCCACATAAATCCAGAAAAATTGTGTTCAACAAAGTTTTTCGAATACAAATTTTCGAGTCAAACTCATATTCATATACTGTCTGCTCAATTTGTGCAATCCAGCAAGAATTATCACTAATATTTCTAGGAATGGTTATGATTCTTGCACCAGTAGTTAAATCAGAGCTAAGATTTTCTAAAACCTTGAGAAAAAAATTGGGAACACTTTGATGGCAACTAAAACAATTTTATAATGATATTGGAAGTTGCCTGAGCTGTCTTCACTAGTGAGGTAATGAGATGAGTAGTGCTTGTGGCGTTGTGGGAGGGGCCTGTTATGACATTGTTTTTCCCAGTATACAAATTTCTTTATACAAATGCATTATTATACAGCTCAATTTAACTTTTAATCGTTTGCATCATCATTCTCATGAAATGATAACCATGAACAAGAAGTGAAGTGTAAACAATATATGAATCAACCCTATACCCTGTGGACCATAATGGAGTCATTTTGGTATCAAACTAGTTGCGTTGCAGAGTCATCTCCACTTTCCTAATTGCAGATAGTGCTTTAGTCAATTAGTCCTAATTGCATATCCACAATATGGTCCATATTTTTGTTTATATCTTCAGTTTCCTCCATCATCTGAATGTTCAGGATGAAGTGCATACTTCGCCATTGATTAATTAGTTGAAAGTAATTTACAAGTTCTTTCACGAGCAGAGTATGATCTACTTCTACATAACATGTATACATGAGCCTTACTAATCAATCAAATGGATCAATATATAGGTACACAAACATGCAAAACTTGTTTGCTGTTTTTCATACATAATCTATTCCTGGCATCCAATTATGTCTCCCCCGAGCAGAAACTATGATTGAGAAATGAGAAATAGAACGATACCCTATGGACGTGGGCTGGTTATCTAAAACTGGAACACATCATCATTGTTCATTGAGTCTGATGCCAAGAATGTCATCCAATCATTTACATGTAGTAGCATGTCTGTCAGATGGGAAAATAGGCACCATATAAGTGCCATTAAACTCCTTATAAGTCATTTTACTACATGTCAGTTTTCTTTAGTAGTTAGAGAGGTTAATGGTGTGGCAGATGAAATCTCTAAGCACACCAGAGTCAATAAGGCAACAATCGAAAGTTACTGTAACTTTCCTCCGTGGATTGAATCCCTGCCGAGCAAAGATCTGAACATTGGCATTCATTATGTAATGAAATTTTCAGACTGATTATCGAAAAACAGAAAACGATATAAACATGTGAGACATGGAATGCAGAATGGCTTCTGAAGTCCAGGAATTGATGATCTCTTGTGATTGAGGTGGGTGGTGGTACGTGAAGAGGGGGCTTAGCCGATGGTGATGGTGGTGAAGAGGGTAGTGAGTCGGATTCCGACTTGTTTTTGTTGTCTTTGCTCATTCCGTTTGAGTAGGAGCACCACCTAAGCAGACAGATTACACATTCCATATGCACACCAGAGTCCCTAGTTAGGTTTCCACTTTCAAAGTAGCTGAATGTGTTTTTACTAAGTATTCCACTAGCGAGTATGAGCAACTTCAAAGTAGCATAAACCATACACATAAATCAATTAAATGAATGATTAGTAAATATAGGTATATAAAAGATACAAACTAGCAAAACAAAGAAATCAAATTAGTAGCCGGTGATACAAACTTTTTTTGGGTTAATCTAGAAATGATAAGAGAAAAACCAAATCTTGATTCAGATAAAACGGGAAGTGGAATAGCGCATACACAAACATGAAGAGTTCTATTTTATTGCCCTTATACTGTTCGTTTTCTTTATAACAAACCGTTAATAGACTAAAACTTTTCCTTGGCAAATTTTCAGAATTTTTTC
Source organism: Papaver nudicaule (assembly GCA_023529015.1). Classification (NCBI taxonomy): domain Eukaryota; kingdom Viridiplantae; phylum Streptophyta; class Magnoliopsida; order Ranunculales; family Papaveraceae; genus Papaver; species Papaver nudicaule. Next base: position 6,200 of record JAJJMA010043815.1, read on the forward strand.
AATCTCCTCCATCGTCCCAAAATGCGACCTTGCTAGAATGATGTTATGACAGTTCATCAGTTTATTAACACTTAGCTTTCGCTTTATACACTGATTAGTTCCACAAAATGGACAATCAAATCGATTTATAGACACATAAACACCTACAACTTGTTAGCTAGTCTTATCTTTATTCACAAAATGTTAATCGGGTGTACGACCATGTATTTGTAACTAACAAAAATTATAAATGAGTAACGATCTACAGAGAAGGACTCCGGTCCAGCACATTTGGAATGAAACTGCAGATAAAATGTAAACAAAACGACACCCACCACATTTTGTAGTACACCATAACAAACGCAGCTTGATGATACGCATCACTGGCAGGGGGCAATACTTTTTCTTCCTTGTTCTTCTATTCTTTCTTTCTATATTTGCTAGATGATACGCAGCTTCATTCCCAGCCCTTGGAAATCCTGTCAAATCTATTATCTTTGGGCTTCCAAGTGTCTGAGCTTCAAATTCGCGCACATGAGGCACCAAACTCAAACTCACATCGCAATCCTCGGCCCAAGTAAAATGCTCCAACACCACACCACTTGCAAAAAGTATATGAATCATCTGCGCTTCTACATACAATTAACTGATCAATGGCACAGGGAACTTTACTAGAATTGAACCGGACACGAGTCCGTCCCGAAAGTCTGTGCTTCGCACCAAGGATGACACCAACCTTTGCACCCATGCGTACTTGAGCGAAAAAAAAAACATTTGCCATGTGCTGAGAACTTGGCAGAAGCAGTGATTGGATTTGCGTCTGAATCGAGTAAAATTACCAAATTACCCCATATCCTCCCATAGCCTTTTTAAAGTAAGCATATACATTAACCCAGATGAAAGTGTTTGATGACTTTCCACTTTCGAAAAATCAACCCAATCTTTCACTTTTTTTTCGCCCTACGACGGGAATCAACCCAATCTTCTTTCCACTCCGGTCAAAGAAAAGGCTACTTCTGAGCGGCTGAGCCACATAAGTTGTTGATATGTTAACCTGTTGTAGTTAAATCGTTCGTCATACCTACTTCCCCTTTATCTCTGTATTCTTCTTCACAAGGATCATTTTTTTTTTTTTGTCTACTTCTTCTGTAAAAGAGGAGACATGGAGATTAAACACATTAACAATCTGAATGAAACATGATGAAATTGAGAGTAGCTTCCGTTAATTACATGTTTAAAACCCAAACTATGTACATTGCATTTACATAGGTTGGTGTATTTTCGTTTAAAATGGCCCATGTAACGTATAATTGGGATCTACTATAAATCAAATAAGCACCTAACATTCTTAGACTCGATCATCTCGAGAGTAAGAACTCATCTCTTGTAGTGGTGGTACCGATCCAAAAAAAAAATCTCTTGTAGTGGTGGTGCTGCTGGTCATGAAGAACGCACCAAAACATCTCTTTTATTGTACTTAGTTTCAAGAATACGATTCTATTATCTTCTTCGATTTTAAAGCTTTTATTGATTGAAATTGCAAACTTGCCTTACAAACTGTAATTAATTATTTTCTTCGAAGATTGTCCGTGGCTGAAGTCATGCGTATTGCTTACCCCAATTCTATTGATTACGACATGACTAACAAGAAAAGCTAAGAGATTGTGCACTAGTAGTGTTTAGCACCACACCAAAAGGTTAGGTTTACACCTAATTCATGGGTGCGAGCAAAAGATTGTTACATTTGGAAGTGAACAATATAACCAGAAGTGAGCTTTAAAACTTTCAATTTCCTACTTCAAAAGTGATGACGGGAATTTGACAACCATAGGTATAAGTTCTAAACGTTATTCATGGCTACGAGAAAAAGATTACTTGCATTTGGAAGTGAAATCTATAACAATAAATGAGCTTTAAAACTTTTAATTTCCTACTTCAAAGTGATGGCGGGAATTTTGACAACCAAAGGGAATGTGAAAATAACGCAGCGCGACTGTCTATCTGTTATAAACAGATTCTTCCTATTAACCAAAATAGAAAGAATTCAAAGATATATCATTCTACAAAACACCGACTTTATACTACCCCTAGACTGTCTTCCCTACCATTTCACCTTTAAAATGTTTTCATTAGAAATTGTTCAATCTTCTCCGACATCCCAATCTGCAAATTCAGTTTTGAGATAATTATAAGATAATTCATTGGTTTATGAGCAATTGACAGTAATTTTATATCCTGAAGAGTTCCAGACGATGTATAATTATCGTTTGCATAACTAAGCCTGAGTAATAGAAAACGATCAAACAAATCTAGCTATTATATATAGACAAAGAAACATGTGCAACTTGTTAGTATTATCTTTGGAGACCTCTTATCTTTGTTCACACATTTTTAGTTTTGGGTACGAAGATACATTTATAACAAATGAAAAGTAAAAATGAAAGAAATTTATTATAGGTATATAGCATATAAACATGGACCTGCAACACTTATTATACTGTCGGTTCACTTTCTTATCGGTTATTGTCATATTACTCAGACATTGCATGAACAGCGAGTCTACACGGATCGCAGATAAAACTTCATCAAAATTGATGCACTCACAATATCTTTGTGAATTGAGATCGCCACCGTAAAATTAGTAGAGGCCCATGCTTTTGTATGAGTGTCGGTTTAGGATTAGTTTTATTTCTCAGTATGTCTAGTTTGAATTCCCAACTTTGTTGTTGCGTGAATATGCCTGGGTAATATCTAGTGGCCACTGGCCAGTGCCGAGGCCCGAGACTTGATGATGCGGAGGATTTACATCCACATAAACTCCATGATTGTTTTTCTTTTTTTTTTTGCTTTCTTGATATGTTCTTTCCCGAAAGAAAAAGCTTATAGTAAGAGAAAAATGACAAACTAGGGCAATCAAAATTAGATTGGATTCACAAATTGATAGTCTCTTCCAAATTATGCAAAATTCGGCTAGAATCAATAAAAATTAGATTGGATTTACAAATTGATAGTCTCCTCCCAATTATGCAAAATTTGGCTAGAACCAATAAACCTAAAAGTATCCGTTGTACTGTACAACACCAAATAACAAATGCTATCTTGATCAAAAGTATGATCTCAGTAATCGATTTCGGTGCAAATTCGTAGGATGATGATCGGATACGGGTGTTGTAATTTAAAAGCCTCCGTTAAACGGAGTAGATGCGGATGCGACAAAAACAGTACCATTTCGGACCATACACACCACCCCTTACTGGGAGCATTATATGCTCAGCCTACAAACAACACTCCAACTCCAAGGGCCTTCCCTTTTTTCAGTGGGAAGACAATAATGGGCTACGTATTAGTTAAGCCCATCACCTTTTTTTGATTAGATGGTTGTCCGACACCTGGACCGACAGCCGAGGCTAAACCACCCAGAAAGGCATTAAAATTCAAGCACCTAATTTTCGTTATTTTCTAGCTGAAAAAGGCTATAGATTAATAATTTGAGGTCACCAAAAACAGTGACAATGAAACTTCAAGAATTACATGGATGTGTTTAAAACATCATCCCAATCACAATTCACAAAGAAGATCAACTAAACGATAACCAGAAAACATATCAGAGTTTAAAGCCCAATTATAAAGTAAGTATTTTACATCCGTAATCATTATTGATCGACTTCCTTCGACACATTGTTACATAGTCGGGCGTTTCTTTCTTTCCATATCACCCACAAAATCGCAAAATTCTAACGTTTTCATTTCATAAATCAAAACTAATAATCTATATTTGGGTTTTCATTTTCTTCTTCTTCTCCAAATTTCAGTCACTGGTTTCGTCAATCAAAAGCAGAAAATTAGACATGGAAGGTGAAAACAATCGGCAAGTTCGACTTTGTCCTAGTTTCAATGTAAGGTTTTCTACTACTTTGTTGATGAAATTAGGGATTTCTTAGTATTTTTGTTAGGATCCTAGTCACACATCGTTTAGATGGTGTAAATAGGGTAGTTCATATGTCCATGAATTCCCTCAACTAAACAGATCGGTTTATTAGATGAATTTTATCCATGGACTTATGACCAGTTAGAATTGGGATCCAAACATTTGGTATCAGAGCCAACCACCTTGACCCAAACCTGCTCCACAGAAAGGGTGACTTATAGGCTAGATTAAGATGTGAGGAACCTTTGTATGGGCATAGTGTCACCACATTAAATACTGATAGGCGAATGGAGCCGCCAAGAGAAGGAAAGGGCTATCCTCGGGTCAGTGTCGATAGGTTGGACCAACGAGAACGTCGGGTTTGAAAGCGTGGTGGACTGTTAGACCTTAGTCCCACATCGTTTACATGGTGCAAATAGGGTAGTTCATATGTCCATGGATTCCCTCAACTAAACAGATCGGTTTATTAGATGAATTTTATCCATGGACTTATGACCAGTTAGGATTGGGATCCTAACAATTATTTGGGATTTTTTTGTGGAGTCTAGGATGGCCACTACGCCATTTTGACCATTTAGCAACGGTAATAGCGTTGCTCTGAATTTCGGCAACGCTTATAAACGTTACCAATACGGCGTTGCTCTTTTTAGCAACGTTTATAAACGTTGCCGTAATTAATTACAGCAACGTTTATAAACGTTGCCGTAATACTAATTACAACCACGTTTATAAACGTTGCTAAATATGTGCTCAGAATTTAAAAAAAAATGTAATACAAAATTATATTTGTATTTTCAAAATTCCAGAATTATAAATTATATTGAATATACAAATTTTATTTTCATTAATAAAAAAATACCATATTTTACAAACAAAAAAAAAAGCATTTATGTTCCTTAAAATATACTAGTATAGAGACTTCGCAAACGGTTGCTTGTGAATTTTTACATGAGTATACATTTTTATGCAACTAGAATGGTGAAGATCGTCAAAATAGAATCAAACTCAGATCCTCTAATGTTATACCTTCAAAATGTACTCGACTGCAAGGCTTGTCTTATTTCCCCCCAAAGCTAATGCCTGGATACAAAAAAAGAAAAAAAATGTTGAGATGCCTAATAAGATTATGATTATTTAACAAAGACAACCCTCAGGAGATGATTTTTGACCTTAATGAATATATCGAGATCTTCATCAGGTTTAATTCCTTGATTCTTCTCTCTTCTAGACAGTTCCAAAAGCATATCTGTGAAAAGAGATTTTTTTTTAGTATACAGAATTTCTCTATACACAAGAAAGTATTATCATAAGCTTCTTAAGCAGTTAAGCTTACCATATTTGCTTCCAACACCTTGACACCGCCCTGAAAACTCAAGAGTTTCCCTGACAGTCATCTCTGCAATATGAGAGTCCTCTTGACTGACATAAGCAGAAGTCCTCTGAGGGACAAATTCATTCAGACCATGTCCATTGTATGTAACTTTCCCTGACGTCTTCAAGTAATATGAAAATGAAGATCTTTTCAGTACATAAGCAGGTAGCATACTTTGCTAACAAATAAATATGCATCAATTTCAGCATACATTGTTCCGGAGAGAGATATGAGAAGATCAAGTTACCTGTAGACCAGGCCCAAGCCGACCAGCAAGAGCCAAAAGCAATGTAGTCTTTCCAGAACTTGGAGGACCCAATAATAAGGTCAATCTACAAAATGAAACCAAAAATTAGCATCCATGATTCCATATAGTATTTTGAACTACCAATTTCAAAGTTAGTTTTCATAAAAACTATACCTGGACGGCTTAATGATCCCACTGACATTATCTAAAATAGATAGTTTCGTTGTCTTGCCCGGAACAATCCTCAATTGCCTTAGAAAAGCCTTGCAATGATAACACACTAATAGTCACTAATCATGCACACACAAATCAAACAACTTCGCTGCAAGTCTCATAGCGTAAAATCTACCTCGGTTGTGTTAAAAATGAAATTAGGAATTGTTGGTAGTGCTCAGCATGTAAGCCAATCCGAAGTTCCCTGATAGTCTGCATATATAGAGCTCATGATAAGTATATGAACGCAAAAATTCACATTTAAAAAATAGCAGGGGTTTGTAACATTTACCTTGATTTCTATTGCTCAATGGAGCAGCAGTACTTCATCCCCTGCGCTCTTGCAATCTTAGATCGTTTCCCACCATAATCACTTGATCCTCTCTCTCAAAACTGCACTCATTAACAAAAGAACTTAGCCTGCCAAGAAAACAAAAGAACAAAACAGCCAAACTCACCTTTGATTCTTATGATACTTCTTTGATGATATTAAATCTAAGCATATCCAACGCATTAGCGTCCTTGAGACCGTGATAGCCGTCTCACCAGCTTCCCAATCTCAATCTGGAACTCCGGCGATGCTTCACCAAAATTTTGCAGCCCCAAACCAAGATAACGGTCATCCCGGATAGAATTGTGAAGGTTAGTCAGCCAAACAGGGAACCTTTTGGCACAGCAAAACAATACAAATATGGTCACATAGGCTACCCAAGTAAACTGATAGACAGTTGAGTTTACTGTTTGTGAAAACCCAAGTGAGGGAACTATCCATCTCGCAAAAACGTAGGGTAAACAGAGAGACATTAACAGGTTCAAAATGATTGGGGTCAATATTTCCTGCAGCATCCAACTCCTTGGAAGCTTCAAGAAATCATTATCTCCCACCCTCGCAAGCTTAATCCGCCAGCTTTCATCCACCAGAATAATCCTAAGGTTCAACAATACCTGTAAAACGTAAATCAGATAAACAAATGCTATGAGATAAAATTATTGTAGCACTTTATAAGTTCTTATAATATTCATGGAGGCTTCTAAATTCGAGAGTTTTGTGTATATCCATGTAGGCAAATTCTATAGTTTCATGCTCCAGATTCTTCTTTGATGAATCAATTAGGCACCAACCCCAGTTTGTCCCACTCCTGGAATATGTTTATCACATTTTCAGCAAGACCACTATGTGCACCTCCATCTTGAGGGTCCGTCACATGACGCTATTCGAAAGTGACCCATGGTAAAGAGTTACAGCACATACCAGTGTCCTCCACAACTTAAAGATGATGAACCCCACTGCCCAATCCTGACACAAGAGTAAAACTGGGGCTTCAACCACCAATGCTCGAATTGTCACCATGAACGAAACCTCAAATAAAAGCCCAATTAACACTGGAATTACAATGATCTGAAACCAAAACACGAACATTAACATTAGAACTCGGATGTTAAATAGAATGCTAAGAAAGAAACAAAAAATATATATCGCATCGATCACATGTATCCACACTCCAACTTATATGATCAAGCCATAGAAGATGTCAGTCCCAATCAATCCTGGAGAAATAGAAGTTACTGCTCACAGTGGCTATCAATGGAGAGGTAAAAGGAACTGGAAGTTGTAGCTTTCCCGTCATTTCTTTAGCTCCCCGTTGGCTGATGCTTGAGATGTAAAAATGACTCTTCACAGCTGCAGAGTTTGGCAGAAAAAGCATCAAAATATATCTAAACTCTTTTAAGGCCATTTGCAGCACATCACCCTTCCCTCTTCACAGTAAACTGTAACAAGGAGAAAGAACTTGCTGCAATATTTTTCCAGGGTCTGCTGCATACAACTGTTGTGCCTCTCTAGGGTCACCTTTCCATGCCTTGAAGAATATGAAAACTTCATTTCTCGCTGACTTCTCAACCAACAGTATACAAACATCACCCTTGCCACCAGTTTCAAGCAACACAATTGAGTCTTCAAACACCCAATCTAATTGGTACCCATGTTGTAAAACAGGTTTATAAACAAAATTCCCACAGTAATCATCCTTAAAATTTGACTCATCATACCTTTTTCATCTATCAAACAACAAATAAACACCCACACAACACACAATATCAATTTGAAAAAATTGACTACACCTTCCATGTATCAAAACTGTTTCTCTATCAGGCATTTTAACAAACAGTTTCTGTTCAACAAATAATTCAGCATAATTCCCAAATTAACAATAGAATTTGGAGACCGAAAATCCAATTGAAACCCAAGGCTATGAATCAATCGAAGAAACTGTTTCCACTGCATAACTTTTAACTTACCTCGATCAAATAACGAACGAGATATATCGATACTACGAGAAAAACATATACCAATTTGAATTTTGTGGGTTGGGTTTAATATTACCTGTTCCACTTCTTCAAAGAAAAATGAAGGGATAAGCAGATCGAAATCATCTATTTCATCAACTTCATGAAAGAGATTTGGTGGAATAATCATCTCGAATCCAAGAGATTCATCATCTTCTTCCACTAGATTCGAAGAGTGTTGGTTGAAATTTGGGATTCACGATTTCTGTTGTGAGAGATGATTTCACAGATGGATTTGCTGAAAATCGAATGGGTGAAATTTCACAGAAGTCGATTCATCAACTTATACTTCCACTACAAGATATGGATCCTGTCCTGCTGTGAGAGATTAAAAGCCGAAATCTTGAGAGGGAGTGGTGCTCTGAAGAGGGAGCGGTGCTCTGAGAAGAGAGAGAGAGAACCCGATAGTTATGTGTGGTGAACACTTTAGGTGTTTAGGATAAGATAGAAAAGAAAATATTTTTGGTAAAATAAGAAATTACGAAATGGAAATAAATTGTAAGATGAAAATTATATTACATTAATGCCATCACTATGGTAACGTATACAAACGTTGCTAAGATGAAAAAACGTTGCCGTATAATATTGTAATTAAAAATAATTAAAAATATATTTACAGCAACGTTTTATTTATTTAAAGCAACGTTTTTTGGTTAGTAACGTTTATAAACGTTGCTAAGCCAAAATAAAAAGTGTTGCTAAATCCTGGATCTGGCGTAGTGGGCTACAGAGTGCAATTGATGATCTCTTGTAATGGAGGTGGCGGTGGTAGCGGTGAAGAAGGGGCTGAGTCTGGCGGTGGTGGTAGTGGTAAAGAGGGGTGTGAATCGGATTCAGACTCGGAATCGGACACAAATGTATGGTTTTATTTCTCATCTTACTTGTTTTTTGTTGTCTTCGGCTTATTCCCTTTGAGAAGTGAAATCAGACTTAGTTTCCACATTGGT
>JAJJMA010043817.1:0-12786 GCA_023529015.1 Papaver nudicaule
CCTCTGTTGCAAAAATTTGGTGGTATTTTTTATCCTTTGCGAACCAAACCTGGGTAATGCCGGATTGCATTGATTTGGTCATAAAAGGATGGCGAATGAGGAAGTTTTCTTCGATCGGCCAAGCTCTTTGGCAACTATTGCCGGCAGCAATATGTTGGGAAATCTGGAAATGTAGGAATGATATAAATTTTAACAATGCGACCGTAGACTTTGACAACGGGACGAAAGATTTTGATCGGATTGTAGAACAAATAAAGTCTCAAGTTTTCTTTTGGTGTAGGAACTCTGATGCTTTGCAGGGAGTTTATTTGGACCAAATTATGGCTAATTGGGAAAGTTTCTTTGTAATTTAGGTTTTCTTTGCCTTTTTAGTTTAGTTAGGGAGTCTTTTTGGCGTTAGGTGATTTGGGTTTGTAGGTTGCTTTCCCTTTTTTTGGGTTTGTTGTTTGGTTTGTCATTTTTGCTTGCTTTGAGTAGGCCTCTTAATATAATTCTTACTTTTACTGATTAAAAAAAAAATAAATAAGGCACACGAGTGCACATGTATGAGTCACACGAGTACAGTGAGCATCACACGATCAGCACGTGACAAAGTCAGTTATCCTTCACCGCTGTAATCTCCTTAACCTGCACTGCTTCACTAGCTATGCTATTATGCCCCCTCAAACTCAAAGGTGGTGCAAGCACCTTGAGTTTGGATCTGATGTCAATGAATCTTGGACCACTCAGCCCTTTGGTGAAGACATCTGCCAGTTGATCAAGAGTGTTGACATAAAAGACATCCAAGGCCTTGGACTGAACTAATTCTCTGATGAAATGATAATCCAAATGTACATGTTTCATCTTAGAGTGCAAGACTGGATTAGAGGCCAGTGAGATGGAGCTGATATTGTCACAGCCAAGTTTAGGAATACCAGGAAGAGACACATGAAGATCCTGTAATAGGTAGCATATCTACACCATTTCAGCTGCACTGTGTGCCAAAGTTCTGTATTCAACCTCAGTACTTGATCTAGTAACAGTTGTCTGCTTTTTAGAGGACCAAGAAATAGGATTAGGGCCTAGAGAAACACAGTAGCCACCAGTAGAGAGTCTATCATCCACATTACCAGCCCAATCAGCATCAGAAAAACCCAGTAAAAAGTTATCTCCTTTTGTAAAGTGCAGACCAAATCCCAGAGTAGCCTTGATGTATCTGAGAATTCTCTTTGCAGCAATTAAATGTGTTGTTCTTGGATTCTGCATGTGCTGGCAAACAAGATTAACTGCAAAGGAGATTTCTGGCCTAGTCCATGTCAGATAATGTAATGCACCTTCCATATGAAATTTGTCATTAGGTGAAATTGGAGTGTGACATGGCTTGGCTCCTTCCATATGAAATTTGTGTAAAAGATCCACTGCACTTAGTCTGAGATAACATCAAAGAGGTAGAATCTCGTTTCTACATGGAATTACTAAAGATAAAGAGCATTGTGCATCTCGTGGATAAGGGTTCCAGATCACAGATGCGAGTACTGAATCGACTGCAATGTATATCTGCACCAGAGCATGTAAGTCACAGTACTCATCTTTCTCTAGCATATTTTCACTTTGGATTGACTTGTTTAATTTCTGTTTCTCTTGCTTCCCTGCTGGATTCTTTTTTGCAATAGAATTACCTGTTCATGCTGTCATCAATGACTTGCAATATAGCTTCAATTTCAGTGGGCAATAGCATTTACACTAAAGCTTCAATAATCTTTAAGCTCCTACAGCTAGCCATGGTTTCTATTGGACCGGCACATATGTAGAAAATACCATTCCCAATGATCATGTCCTGACATAATCAGTGCGTTAGTGGCTTTTGTAGCCGCCAAGTGTCACCATTCAAATATCCTTTTAGCATATATACATAGTCTTTATTGATTGAAACCATGGGAATTTTGACTCTGCAAATTCGAATCTACTTTGAATTTGGCAGTATAAGGTGAAGATTGAAGATAGAAACATACATATGTGCACAAGGCTTAGAAGAATGAAAGAAAAAACTTATAGTGGCAGTGGTTGGACGTGCTCATATGGATGGAATTGAACTGTTGTGGAAACATGCAGAAGATGCCGGCGATGATAAGCTTCTGTTTGCAACATCAGAAAATGGAGGTCCGCAGACAGGGCAACCTCATCTTTTGGAACATTTTGTTCAACTATTTCAGATAATTGCTCGACTGATACTATGAACATAAACTGTACCATTCATAGTTGTGTCTAGAGAGATGAAATCCGTGTACAGTTTTGTCGCCCTGTCATAGTAGCTATCCTTGTTTGAAATTTGTTTGGATTTGGGAGCACATTCATCTACAGGTGACCCAGTAATCCAACTGAATTCAAGTATTTCATGTTCCTCGGGTAGTCGATTCTGTTAATGTATTACATTTAAGAACCACATTGGTCTAGTATATTGACTTGTCCCGTCCATGATCTTAGTCTGGCCGTGGAAGAGAGAAAAGTAGGCATACTTCAACAATGTTTTTCTTTGGTTGAGACTGTAGTGTCATATATCCATGTCTTTGGCAGTAGATAATTTGGTATATGTCATTGGCAAGACAAGTAGCAAAACTTTAGAAAGTTTTGAACCCAGTTCATTAATGTTTTCTATGTAAATCTCAGGGATGTAGCAGTGTAGAAAGATGGAGCTGGTGATATGATCTGCGCAGTGATGTTGCTGGAGTTGATAAACTGGGTACTGATGAGGTTGTTGATCGAGTTATTGCATTATCGATTCGTCAGTTGTTCAGAATTAGCTAGCGTTAAATAAGTTTAAAACTTCAATTTTGCCAAAGATTGGCAAGATCGCATTGCTCATGTGTTGTGGCATGCACCTAGGCCAATAAAACTCCTTGTTACCTAGAGTTACAACATTCATAACTCTCCTGGCTTCCTTAGTAAGACCTTTAATGTAAGAAAGAACAACCAATTTGTTAGCTTCTTCCGACAGAAATAGACAATTTCATTTCTTATTCAAAAGACCTACTCCTACCAAACCATTGGATCACTTAAATGGTACCCTCTCCGAAACATTTCCTACCTTTGTTTGAAATGGTGTACCTTTGTAAATTCTGCTTTTCATACATACTACAGAATCTAGAACCCCACCCGGTGAAGGAACATTCCTTTCCGACGACCCTTTGCAATGACCGACCAATATCAAGGTAGTTTGTCCTAGGGCTCTAAGCTATCTTCCTTGGGAATTTGGAAATTTTTGGTAATATGATCTACGCTATAAATTTCTTAATGTCATTTGGCCCTACTTCAAAACAGCTACCGATTAGGTTAATCTAAAACAGCCACCGATTATTATATCATTATTTAACACCACTCGGTAGCTCTATGTAGTATAGTTAAATGAATTTTGGGTGTCGCAAAATGATGCCAGGATAAATTTATACGGGGTGAAAGCAGCTTATTGCTTTTAATATTTCAACAAATTTTCCTACTTTCGAGACCAATTATAGACTGGACCCGGGGTCCTATTTTACTAGTCTCTCTCTCGGAAATACAAAACAAATTAACAATACATATTCCGCTCATATTCCAAGTTGCAACATTTTTTTATTCATTCCATTCCAGTACATATATATATATATATATATATTTTTTTATAAGATTTAGTACAGAGATTTAAAGCGACCCTAGTGAGGCACAAAATCTTTTAGCCTTGGGATACAGTGTTTGTGAAAGTGTTCGTGTATTTGCGAAAAGTGCTGGTTGGACACCAATGGTGGACACCAGATGCAAACCCCATTAGGTGTTGCAAGATTGAACCGTTTGATTGGTTTGATGACCCCATCACATGGAAGAGAAAGGGGTCTATATTTGTGTTATGTGAGGTGGTGTCCACTTCTGGTGTCCATCTAGCATTTTCGGTGTATTTGTATCACGACTGCTTATTGTATGAAAACCAATTTGCTAGCTTCTTCTGACACAAATTGGCAAACTTGGATTCTTATTTTCTATTCTTCCTTCTCAGCTCTTTTTTACGCTTGACTTGTGCATGAATTTTTACTATCTGACCTACTTTGACTTGTAGCATTGGGAACTGAATCATGCATTTGATACAAAATGTATGCATATCGCCTCTTCAAACTTGCTACTAGTATATTTTGTAGAAAGGCAGGAAAGATTTATTAGACAGGAAATATTACTCGAAAGGTAAAATTCAAGTCAGATGTGTGGGCCTTTTCCTAAGCCAAGGAAGAGTGCGTTTACTAACTAGATTTTTCAACCTAACTTTTTAAGTAGGCTTTTAGAGAGGTATTAGGTGAAACATGCAGTTGGAGATTTGAGTGTGCTGCAATGGGGGTGGACTCATCATCCCTATAAGTCTCCTTCCTTCAGGAGCTTTACTGTGTACCCAAGATTGATAGTCTTCTCCCAAGTGATGAGAAAAATGGAGTCTCCCCTACCATCAGGTGAAGTATTTTGCAATTAGTTTTTCTTCTTCTTTTTTAATCTTCGCTTTAGTTAGTCCTGATTTGGACAGTCATGGTTATGTCTACCACTATTGATATCAGGTCTCAATTTCAGGCACTGTTAGTGAGAAAAAGTATGCTGCTTTGAGACATTGGCGAAAACTAAAATTTACGTGACCCCAAGTAATCATGCTCGTCAAATCCTTTGGAAGAACATTGGTATGTCTAATGAGTTGTTTGGAATGAAGAACTCAATTGTTTCACCAATGAAAGGTAATCCCATGGAGCCAGGTGGAAGTTTTCCTCCATTAGTACATTTAGGATTCATCCACTTGTCTCCGTCGTCATGATCACCATATGAATGAAAGGATTATCCAGAGCTTGAAACTTAAATCACTACCTGCACAAACTCAACTGCTAAATATACATGTATATATATTGTAAACTGCCGCTTGTTGTTATTGGTCAACAACTATATCTTCTCCTGTTATAAAACTTATAAACTCTGATACACACTCTTGTACTGTTTCCTTAGCATCTTTCGATATCTTTGCATTCGCTGGTAATGCTTTTCTCATGATTCTACTCACGTTTGCTATGGGTAGAAACCTATCCTGTTCTCTTGGCACGTATATATAGGGTAAGGCTTAGTTTTATGGGAGTGCTACTTACAGTTAGGGGCTGCACAGCGGGTAGGGTGGGTAGGGTATGGGCTTTTTCGCCACCCTACCCGCTGAAGAGCAGATAATCAAAACTACACCCACCACCACCCTACCCTATCCATGAAATGGTATTATCCTACCCGACCCGTCTTTGACGGGTCGGGTAGAGTGGGTGACGGTTGTAACCGTATTTTTCCCTGTTTTACTGATTTTTTCATATTTCCTTCCGTTTTATTTTGTGTTTTATTGATTTTTTCATTTTCCTTCTATTCTGACAAACCATGTACAGCGAAAGGTGTAAACCACTGCTTTCTTCAGATGGATAATCTAGGTTAAACCCTCATAATCCTATCATAAATTATACTACCAGTACTTTATACTTCAGATGGATAAGGAATGAAGGTTGGCAGCACAACTATGGTTCCTTGACCAAGTATTTCTAAGAAAATAAAAACTTTATAAAACCTAAGCAAAACGAACAAACTTGAACTTCTGCATAACAAGGCCTGTTAGACTGTAACTTATAAAACCAAAGCAAAATCCACCATAACACCTCTCCTTCTTATACACAAACCCAGACAGCTGCTATCTCATTTCCTCTCTTCAATCGTCATCCACAATGACGGAATAAGCACTAAGATCGCCAAACATCTCTGCAACAAGAGAAAGGACCAATTACCACAACATAACTATAAAATTACAGGCTATGTCATGCTTTTTACTGTGACAAATGTGTGTGTTTTCAGAACAAGAATATTCTGCAGACCCCCAGAGGGATGTATCTGATCACAGAATACAAATCCCTTAACCAATTTTAACACCCAACAGCACATGCCAATTGTCTGACAATAGCTAAAATGCAAATTCATAAAACAAATTGACCAAGATGATGGGTCAGTAAAACAAATTGTTGAGCTATAAGTTACTAATCACAAACAAATAAAACCACATTGTTCATGAGAGACAATCGGATAGTCGACCTCATTGCCCCATCAGATTGCTATCATTGTTCGTAAATGTTGTTCATTATTATCAAAGAGATATCACAATTTTTTTAAGATTTAGTGAACTAATTTTCTTTTTAAGGTCTATTCAAGTGGAGATGAAAACAGTCAAAAGAGCCCAGCTACCTCAGTTCTAATGCCTCATAGGCCACTCTTAATAAAGTCTTCATTTTGGTTTTGTTCGAAAAATTATTCTAAGGCAGGCAGGACATAAAAAACAAACAATATCCTCGACAAAATGTAATAAACTCCGACGACAAGAATAGAATAGAATAGAAGAAGATTACAATAGGAAACAAAGTGAGGCTAAGCTTTAAAGCCATCAATTAAATTTTTCACAAGATACGTTCTGCTGCCAGGACAGTACCATCAGCGTTCTGCTAAAGAGCGCTGATGGTAACCTGTTCACTGATGCATTTTGTTTCTGAATTGCACATTGGGTGTAAAAGGTGTATAAGGAGAACCAAATTTGGGTGAAAAGACGTTACATATGTGACATTTTTACTTGCCTAAACGTTATTTATGTGTACAGACTTCAGTCACTTAGGAGAACCTAATCGACCACAATTTGCAGCTATGAAAATTTCCTGCAGGTATAATGTTCAACCTCGTAATGAATCTACTCTGAACCTCATCAACTGTTCATAATGGCAACAAGGAAACTACTCTCCATCATTTAACCTACATCCTACATCCTAGAGATGAGAGGTCCGCTAGGGTCCTAGGGATTACAAAGTGAAGTCAGAACAAGGCGTTTCTGTAGAACAGGAAAAATGCAGGTAAATAAAAGAGAATCAGTTATACCTGACTCAACAGCAGTGTCCTCCTCCTCCTCATCTCCCAAGCTAGAAGGGTCCATATCAATTGGTGTACGCAACCAATTCTGCAGCAAAATCAATGCTTCAACTGTCCTAGGCTTTAGAGAACTGCGAAAGTGACCAAGAATCTGTTTTCCAGTACTAAAGGCTGATTCGGACGCAACCGAAGAAACAGGAATGGCAAGCACATCTCTTGCTATGAGTGAGAGAATGTCGAACCGAGCTGCATTAATCTTCCACCAAAGTAAAATATCAAATGGAGAATCGTCATTGTCCATGGTCGGGGTATAGCAATGCCATGCTCAAAGCCATAAAAGAATCAATGAAAAGCCCCATACTCCTCCTACATAATCAAAACATAAACAAGATTAGAATATGCCTTCTACTATGCAAATCAAATACTTGTGTCAAAAATAACTAATAAGGTATTCGCAGTGACAACTGAGAGACCCAAATCCCAAACAAAAGACTACTTTGCGAAGAATACTACTTCAAATGATCAATAGAACTCGCAAAACCCCGAGAACAAATACTACTTCTATTGATCCTTCATTCACTGAGTGTCTGTTGATCAATAGACCCAAATATAGCAAATGAAGCAGACTTGGAATTTCTTCATACATGCGTGATACATTAAACTGTAGCTTAAGAGTTAAAACAAACACTATGTCTACATACTTGGAATTTCTTCATACATATTTCTTCTAATCAAACTATAGGTACATTACAAACTATTATTACCTGAGCCACAAAAACAAACCCCGAAAGGAGCAGGCAAGTAGATGCATAACTTATCATTATTAAATCAAACATTAGGCAGAAAGAATACCTAGCATTTCAAGAAATAAATAACTGATATTCATTTCATACCAGATTGAGAACAATTGAGGACCTATTTCTTCAAACCAAAACTACAAACAAACTATCATTTCCTAAGGCAAATCTTGGCAAATCTTGAACCATGTTTAATTTTAAACACTATAATTCAAGTATGATGTAACTAAAGTATTGGAGGAGCAATTAAATACATTAATGAAGGCGGTGGTACTCACTTCATTTGCTATATATGCCACTGAGTGACTGAAGGATCAATAGAACTCACTCATTCAGTTAAGGCACAAGAATTAAGAATAAATTCTATCAAAGGGATCAACAGAACTCACTCATTTGGCTATGGCGATGAGGAGATGAGTCTGAGAGTGAGTAAAGAAATGTGTTTTGAGACTTTGAAGTCCTTAGTGACATTTGTTTAATATGGACAGAACTTGGATTCTTTCAGGGAAGAATAATAGAAAATTACAAGTAATTTCTTTCCTGCTTCGTTCTATTGGATTTCACATGCATTATTAGAGTTGGTGAAACCAAAAGAAGTAAGCATACAAACTGAGCATCTTTTTATATCACCACCGGGTCTATTTTCATTTTTTTTTTTAAATGATATGTCAGTGAGATGTCTACTAAGTTTACACAACCAGAAAAGTTGAAGATATGGCATGATCTCATTCAATTTTATTATATGGCATGATATAGGCTACAGAACAGAGACATTAATTATGACATTATAATGATGATTCAGTGACGACTCATGTCAATCTCAGACTCAGTAGTCATCACACTCACTCTCTGTGTTTTATTAAGCCAAGCCAGGATACTCTCTACTTTTTCCTGCAGTATACAAATGGAAGCCGGAAAGTGTAACCCTTCAAATGGCAAAATAATTTAGTTTTTTTTTTTTAGATATAAAACAAACCCAGACAAAAAAATCACCCAAACTAACATCCACTTAAAAATTGAAACTACAGAAAACTGAAAGAAATTACACAACAAAGATTGAGTAATACCTTAAAGTGTTTATCCAGGATAGCTTGTTGTTATTTTTGGTCCAGGATGCACCTGCATGCAAAAAGAAATTCAGATTAAGCAGTAATATCCAAAAAAATCACTAGGGCAATTTCACAAACACATGTCATCCAACAACAGAAAACCAATCATTCAAGAACCAAAGTAAGAAGAATAAACACCTAATTATGTACCCAATTCAGATACTGGTCATCCATCGGGTCGATCTCTTCTATTGAACTTACCCTAAGATTTCTATGAATTAACCAAATCAACCCAATTCAGAAAAACCCTATAGCCGATTTAAGAAGATTAAGAAGAAGTATAGAAGAATCACATACCTCTTCAATAGAATCAATTCACGAGGAATAAGATTTAAGAATTATTTAATCTTCAAGAGAGAAAACTAGTATATCTGGTTTGGGGAGTGAAATGAGAGAAAAAAAGAATCGGGAAAGGTTTTTGTTTTTGTTAGTGGGTGAATCGGGTAGGTAGGATATTTTGTGTATCTACCCGCTATCCTATCCACTGAATGAATGACGGGTAAAATAAAACTCACCCGTCAACCTACCCAAGAAACTGTGGGTAGGATATGGATCGGATAAAATAAGAGCGGGTAGGGTAGAAATGGTGGGTAGGGTCGGATATGTTACCTATTTGTTCTACTTTTTAATTAAACAAATCCTTTTTAATTAAAATCTGGTCCCACATATATACTTATCTAGTTTTTTAAATCTTTTTTTATTTAATTGGTTCCACAAAATATCAAATTTGCTAGTTTTCCCACTGCTCCATTTTTAATTTGCTAGGCCACGTGGGATTTCAAAACCTTTGTTTTGCTTGGCTCCATAGGAACCGGCCTTATACAGCATGAAACATAAGACTTTCAAGCTTTGAATATAGATTCCATCTCTGATTTTGATCTACTTCGGTTTGAGAACGCACATACATATTTCAATTCACTTGATAGTGGTTAGAAATAAGGTGATTATACTGTGTTGAATTCCTAATATGTCAAGATCAAGTATCAGTAACATGAAAGACTTCTTATTTTCTTTTCTCATTAGCATACTCTATTATTGTGGCTGATAAATAATCAAGAGAACTTTTCCTTTTTCCTACAATTTCTATTTTCGATTTTTAATTTTTAATTTCCTGTAAAAATATAAGTGCAAGTTGGATTTATACCCAAACTCTGTGGAAGATGATTTTCAAAACAAGAATATGTATATTTTATGGGCTATACAAATAAATCAAATTTTGTTTTTTATTTTTACTTCCACATGGTAGAATACATTAGGAAGAGATTATATTTTATTTTTAGATATTAATCTTATCGCAGATGTCCATACGGAAGTTCCCAGCTCGGAAGAGGGGGTCACATGACATACCTGATAGAGTAGAGCACCATGGTGGGCTGCCCGTCGAGTTAGTGGTGATCACTGCCCTGGTGAGTCTTGCATTCCTGGGATTCCTCGGATGGCGTTTGTGGGTGCACCTTCGCCCACAAACTACTCAGCCAGGACAAGCCCCACCTCTTCTTGTACAGACACCATTATCATCGGTTGGGTCGGCGGGATCACGAGTATCACCCGGAGGACACATTAGAGATTCATTCCGCTGCCCCTCAGTCGATTGATGCAGCCGCCACAACCAATACCACAACTGGCCCAATGAAGGCCCATGATCTTTGTTTGAGTTTATTTGAAAATTTTCATTTTGTTGAACATTTTGGTCGTCTTCACAATACATGTCTTATTGGAATTGTGTCTTGAACAAAATGAGACTCCTTCCTAGACTTTAATAATTCATTAGTAACATTGATTTGCCACAAAACTAACTTGATTTGTTAGCAGTTTTTTCTTGCATATTCACAATGCTCATTATTATGGTCTAGTTTTTGTGTTTGTCAGATTCATACTTGTGCCGCAAAACTAGCTAATGATACATTCTATTTAGGAATTGGGACTGCTTGCAGACTTATGAGCAAATAATATCAGTAGAGAATATTTCAACTTCTCCGGAAATCACTCAAATGTTAGTCGGAACTTTCGGCTTCCTAATCTGTCGCATCAAGGGTGACAGGAAGTAAAATTAAGTTCTCTGTGGCTTCAGTACAGAAAATCCTATGGTAGAATGAGAATTTTTAGTACCATACCCTGTCTGCCCACCAATTGCCTATTTCACACATGATATCTCACAATGGAGAAATCTGTTTTCAAGTCCAGTAATCAAAGAGAAACTGCTGCGAGTAATGAGAACACTGAAGTGAGCGTCTTACCAGACACCCATTAATATTAACTGCCTGAAGTTTGGGGTTTTCACAGCTATCAAATCAGTGCTACCACAACTAATATGTTGACAGAATTCAAAATCACGTTCATGAGATTCAAAAATGAAATGCAGAAAGGAAAATTAAGAGAATAAAGACGTCCAATTATCAAAAACGAGATGTCTGATACACTCAGTGAATAAACATTCATCACCGCAGTAGACTCAACATACTATTCAATGTTCAAAGACTTCCAGAAGTAAAAAGGGAGTAACTTATTTACTACCGCATAGAAACACAATGCTAGACAAGGATAAAGATGTTTTAACCCAACCAAAATAAGAAGACCAATCAGTAATAGATATCTCAGTTATCTTTCTCATGCACCAAACTGTTATTGCTCAATTGTTGCAGAGCAGGCCTCTTTTCCACATGCAGCTGTTCCTGATCAAACCAAGAAAATAATAGGTTGATAAAAAACTACAATAGTATAGCTAACTGCTACAACAATATATATCACTTTTAAGATTAAGAACTTGAGAAAAAGCTAAAGACGTGCTTACCTTAACAATGGTGGTATTAGTGGCAGTGAGATCAAGTCTTTCCATCCTTTTACACAACTGCCCTAAAGGAGTAGCTTTCAGATTCCTTCGAGCGGTATTGTCCTGTCTGTTTTCCTTCTCTCCCAGTACTGATTTAGTTGCCATCTTTGAAATACTTCTGATACTGAACTTGCCCATTTCATCGATCTCCTTGCTGTCATTCATAACCTTGATGAAACATCTTGAAGTTGTTGCAGCCTTCTTCTTAGTTGACGACATTCGAGGGATCTCTTGGACCTGACTCGATGATGTATTTATTTTGTTTGGAGTTGCAAGAGGCACAGGACTCTGCTTCACAATCGGATCAGCTGCAACAGCACCTGAAATCTCATTTTCGTCAGAACCGTGCTCATTCTCATCAACAGTGCCACCTGAATTGTCCTCATTCTCCTCAACATCGTCTGACATCACCAGTTTTACATCTGAATCAACTTCTTCATCATTCGATGTTTCATCGTTTGACAAGCCATCAACCTCAGCATCCAGAATAGTGGAGGTATCAGAATCAGCTGTTGAATCAACAACTTGACATTTCTCACGGCCATCTGCAATTGAATTAGATATGTCCAGACCGACCACCGTCTGATTCTTGACTCCGTAATCAGTCACATGCTCAAATTCAGTTACAACTAGATTTTCCAAAGTAGTTATTTTCTTCGAAGTTGCAACAGCCACAAGAGCCTGGTCTAGAACTGAATCAGTTGCAACAGCATCTGAAATCTCATTGACCCTCTCATCGGTGGTATCAGAAATATTCTCCTCAACATCTGAATCGTCCTCCCCATTCTGCTCGACAGCGTCAGAAGTAGCCAAATCCAGGTCAGAATCGTCTTGTTTCTCATCACATGTTTCACCATCAGAAGATTCAACCCCAGCATCACAAATAGCCGCAGTATCAAGTTCAGCTGCTACATTAACACATAGGAGCTTGTCACAGTCCTCCTGCTGAATGTGGAAAGTGCAATTTCCGGCATCCTCAATATTCATTACTTTGTTCGCCAAGTCTTTCATTGCTTCGAAATAAAAGAAATCAGAATCCAAAGATAATTCCTCTAATTCAGCAACGTTGGCAACATATACCTCGGTCTCGCATTCGAGTTTACTGGCCACTTCGTAATTATCTGAATCTTCAAGGTTTCCA
>JAJJMA010043881.1:0-11534 GCA_023529015.1 Papaver nudicaule
TAAATGGTCAAAATCGGTCATCCAGTAATTGTTGCAGGCTGGCCATTGAAAGATAAATGGTCAACCAAGTAACCAACTTGTAAAAACTAAAGATGGCTAGTTGATTGTGCTATATTTTCCACAGTGGAACTACTAGTTGACGAATTCAAGCAACGCAAGAACTAAGGGAGGAACCCAACAGTAAATCTAAGAATACACGCGTGCAGCATTTAGTTTGCTTGCTGCAACAGAAGTGATCAAATTCGCTGAATTACTTTACAGTCAGTACAGATTTATGCTTCACTGAAGGATTGCAAATCATAATATTGGACAAAACAAGAGTAGGAACATGATGTTTTAAGATTCGTCAGCTTCAGAAAATACTCATCTAGCCAAACCCCAAACTTTGAGCTTAGTGAACTTTAAGACTCCAAGTTGCCCTTGACTCATTAAGATGTTATGTTTGAAAAAGAATTTCTGGAAGTCGGAAGCTAAAAAACACTTGCTTGAAAAAGTTGACTTTTTTATTTGCAGAAGTCGAAAAGTGAATTATGAAGGTGTATCCAAACACCATGTAAATCGAAAGTCGGAAGTTAGTTTGGTGAGACCCCTTTCCTATGCAGTTTGGCAAATCGAATCTAAGGTAGCCACTAGCCACCGACTTACAGTTATCCTTAAACTTCAGTGCTTGGTGCAATAGTTTTGCTTGGCCATGTGGACTGGCACTATGGTATTGGAGACTAGATAGTATCAAGTGATAGAATCCATATGGCAATATAAACCATGTTGTTGGATGCAAACTATATCGCTACCGATCTAGTCTCTCTCGGATTACAGTTATTTCTCTACTATTAATATCAACACAATTTCTTTTACCAATGGCTTCTTAGTAGAAAAAAAAAAACAGAAAAAGGGAATCATCTTCAAGCCATCATCCAAATAATCAGAATTGGAGCTAGGATAAAGATCAGGAGTTGCTTCACCTGAAATGGTAGTCAACTTTGCATTGCTCTTAGCCTGTCAGCAAGCTCAAACAACCAGTTCACAAGCTCTTGGAATGAGACCACTTAGTTGTCATTCTATCTGACGTGAAAGGCATTTCTACCCAAACTGTGGATACGGACATGACCCAAGGTCATTACTGTAATTCAATGTACTGCTCATAAGTATGAAAGCTTCTTACCGTAAATAAATATTACCTTAACACTGTGTACTGCAAATACAAATACTATGCGTGTACCCAGATTGCAGATTGATAAAGAAAAACGATCCCACGTTATGAGTAGAAATGCCTAGCGTATGCATGTAATAATACATGATTGGAATGATTTTCCTCAGCAGCCAAAACACACCTCCAAAAACAATGGGGCATTACTGGTGCTTAAATGATATATATACATACCTGTATACAGCTTGCACCCACTGGAATTTCTGTTTTCTGGTAGTTTGATAATCCTCGCGAACCAAGAGTGTATTCCATAATCTAATTGACTGGTTCAGCTAAAGAAAGCGAACGCTATCTCTATATCATTTCAATAAAACCTTCTGTCGGCCCTTAACATCTGACATATGCAAATATCTCTAATATTTCACCATCCTTGATCTTCTAACACAGTCCTGTAAGCAATACAATGACTTATATTAACATCACTACAGTGGCATTATCAAGCAGCGAAACTGAAGCATATAAAGTTTGCTAAGACTATAAAATCATACACTGCTGCTTTTTTTTGCAAGGGAAACAAATTTGAAAACTGTAGAAATCAATCAAATGACCAACTTTTCTCTTATTTTGAAAGGGGACAATGATACTTTCAAATACCAACTTATACTTAAAGTGGAAAATTGCTAGAGGGGGGTCATGGTCTTGGATATGGAACTCAATTTACAGGTTGTTCAAAATGATGAAAAATTTGTTTTGGGCTGATTGGTTATGGTAACCCTCCATATAACGCGTGGAATACATCAATAACCTCCAACGCTAATTAAGGGTTCCAACACATTGTGGCATTGGAACTTACAAAATTCACTCCATGAAACCTTAAGGCAGGGTTCCAGTGAGCCAATTAGTTATCCACAGTCTCAAGGATCTGTCGCAGCTAGTTATGAAGTTACTAAAGATTCCTAGAGAGAACCACAAACTGCCGAAGCAAAGGTGCAATGCAAACAAAAAAGTGTTCAATAATTCAGTGGCATTTTAACTAATACCACAAGTAGGAGAAAACTATAGCAAACCTGAGCAATATTCAAAGAAAAGGATATGAAATGTTACGACAACATATCCAAATGATCATATGAATTATATTAGATGTTTGCCCACAGGGGAAAATTGGGCAGAGTTGACCATAATGGTTAACCTTCACAAATATAGGCAACAAAGAATTCTTTTAAAAGGAATGAGGCCACAGAGTGTGATCGTCTTTTAAATTTGTATAGACAAGAGTTGCGAAAATGGCAGAGGAGACCTGTGGAGAAACAATTTTCTCAAGAAAAGTTATAAAACTAGTTTTCCTACATAAAAGGTTAGGATCAACGAAACAAATTACATAAGCTAAATTGGTAATAAACGAGATCGCAAGGAGATGACATTTTTTGCATATAATGGGTCCTGCAATGCTAGCCAGGTCATGTGAAGAAACAGTAAATGTTGAAGTACTGGGTGAGTTTGAACAAGATGCATTCTTTCATACAGATCCTACCCCAGTTTTCCCTTTCTATTTGCGAACCTATCGATGAAATTCATCGACGATGTCAAGAGCATTTAGGTTCACACAAAGGTTACTTTTTATCAAATATGAAGATGAAACTCACATAAATATGTATGTATAACAGTTAACAATGCGAAATATTATTTCAGAAAATAAACTAAGAGTACCAGTTTAGGCATAGGTATGCAGGGTCTCATCCTCGTACAGCTGGTTCCAGGCTTTTTTCCCCCTGAATCGCAACTGAATCCATCATCTTCGTATCTTCTTCCCCTATTTCTTTCAGCGAAACAAAGGTGTTCATGTGAGGGATTACTTGACAAAAAAAATCCTTCACAAGCCTTTTCGAGGTTGAAGCTTCCGTGTCATACATGCTGAGAGCGTAATTATCGTAAGTTAAAACACCGTTGTTTTTCGTAACGGCAAATGGTGTGCATTCATCAACCCTAAACTCTTTAATCCAAACCAATGCATTATCTTCCACTTGCTCTTCGTTGTCATAATTATCATTCTTCTTTTTCAATTGCCATATATCAAAACACTCGGCTCCTTGGACAGCAGGATCAATCATCAAAGAGAAAAACCCATCTAAAACCATAATATCAGCATAGTAACTCTCCTCTGATGGCAAAGGAGGTGGTTTAAGATCTTCACAAAACTTTTCCTCGGCCAAATCGAAGGCAACAATCATACCTCTTTTAGAGTCCATCCAATAAAGAACTCCACTGACAAAGACACCTAGTGAACTTATGTAGACGGTTTTAGTGTCGAACTTTCCATGGTTTCTCCATCCATTGCTACTACCAAGAGTGTATATGTGGATTTCTCCAAAATCGTACTTGTGGTTCGACACTAGTACAACAACTTTGTACTCATTGGTTGAAGAAACATAACCAAATCCGCTTACCCATTCAACACCATCAGTATCAAGATCTGTCTTAATTTGAGGAAGGAAAACGCATTCTCTGGTGATGGGGTTGCATATACAAACAGGTGTATTAAGTGGCTTTGTATAATGTTGAGAAAAACAGATCAACCCATTACACGAATCAAAAAAAAAACCAGCATTATTTTCAAATGGAGTAGACAAGTTAATCCTTCTAATTCTCTCAATGGGCGTTGTTAACTCATGATTCCTATTACACTCAAAATAATGAAATTTAGGTATAGTATCATATTGAAAAATATGCGGCTCATTGGCAATAGTCGAAGCAAGAAAACCCAACTTACCAGATTCTTTAGCAGGATGAATAAGATGATGCAGGTGCATCTTCGAGAACGATGGGTTCCGAACCAAATCTCTCCAAGGTTTGCAAACTAGCTTGCAATCCAGAACTGTTTCAGTTGGTACTCGACTTAATATATCCAATTTGATCTCTACTGGTAGGATCTTGAAGTACTCCATGATGATTTAACAGTTGAATAATTGAATGATTTACAGAAAATTGAAACTAGGGCTTAATTAAGAGATGTGAAAAATTGAAACAAATTCCATTGAAATAAGATTTTCTTACTCTCGTTTAGATAAATAATGTTGGTACCAAATCTTCACCCACGACCGCCTAGGCAGAAAGAATACCAAACTTTCGATCTTCACCGGATTAGAACCCTAATATTAACCGATTTTTTTGTCTCTGGGGTGGTTTGGCTTGAAAATCTAAGTTTAATTATCTCGAATCTACTGGAAGTTCTTATGAATATGACACGGAAGAGGAAGATGAGAGGCGGAATTGGGGTTTGATGATTGATAGTACTGGTGTATGGATCGCCAACAGTGATGAG
The DNA here is from genome assembly GCA_023529015.1 of Papaver nudicaule. Lineage (NCBI taxonomy): Eukaryota > Viridiplantae > Streptophyta > Magnoliopsida > Ranunculales > Papaveraceae > Papaver > Papaver nudicaule. The sequence continues at coordinate 4,467 of JAJJMA010043881.1, forward strand.
GAAAGAAATGAAATGGTTGGGGAATATCTTAGAACGGGTGAGTGGGAATAGTATAAAAAGTTGGCTAGCGCATTTCGTAATTTATAAGCAAGTTAAATTACATCCCAACCTAGGCCTTTCTGTAGTCGCCACACAGGGCTGGAAGAAGCCGAATCTGGCTTACATTGTTTTTAGCCCATTTTGCTAATTCATGGTCTGCCCCATTTGAAGTCGGTTAACATAAACAAAAGAAAAAAACTTAAACTTAGGTATAGAGATCTGATATCTTGGAAGAGGTGGTGAGTTCTAATATCTCCCAAGAACAATTTGCTGATTTTCTCTATTATAACTTCCGCATCCGCTTCAATAATAATTCGAAGATCAAGCTTATTTATCTCTGCCATCTTTAAAGCATCTCTGATTCCATACGCCTCTGCCTCTTCCGCCAATAAACACACGAGATTTTTCGATTCCGCATACACAAATTCATTATCCGAATTTCGTAATGGTTTGTAGCATTAGATATGAGATACTACTACTTGTCAGCCTTACCTCGAAAACTCTTTTTTTTTGTAGGGCGTGTCTTGGCCAATATGTGTCGCTCTCGGGAAAGACTTGTTTTTGATGAGCGTTGACTTTACACGATTAAGAGGGTCAACAGTCATAAGTTTGGCCAAAAGTTAAAAGCAATACCGAATTTGGCTTTTGGTATAGCTTTTTAGGCGAGTGGCATAGTGGAAGGATTTCATATTATACCCGAGTTATTTGGATTAGTATTAGTTGCTTCTATAGTGATTGGATGAGCCCCATGAAAGATATAAGCTTGACATGAGTATCAGTTGAGTTGAGCCTCATGAGTCATGAGAGACAAAATCTAAGTGTGCGTATTAAAGCCTAAACGAAGGCGGGGATATTATCACCGTCGGGGCCGTCTTATCCTATAGGCCGTCTGGGCGACGGCCTAGAGCCCCAAATTTTGGGCCCCCAAAATTTTTGTTTTTTGTTTTTTGTTTTTTTTGTTTCCTAAACAATAAACTTCTTTGTTTGCTTTTACATATACCAAGCTTGGGGCAATAAATTAACTATCAAAAATCCTAATGTTTCTCACATCGACCTTCTTTCAATCTTTTTTATCACTTCCACACGAAAGAACAGTGACAACACAACATCAAAACTGTTGAAGAAAATATAATTTAGGTATTCTTTTACAAAATTTTGCGAATCAAATCACATTAAGTTAATTTTGGCACATTGATTCCAATTTAATGATACCTAAGTTTGATTTCAGTCAATTTATAAGGTACTAATAGTAGAAAACTTGTTTTTTCGAACACCTTTTGGTAAAAAAATTTTGCCGGCCTTCGGCCGCCCCATCATAATGTCAGGAATTTAGCCGCTCTTAACCGGAGCTCTAAAACCTAGTTGTCAGTGAAATCTCTTTACCAAAGAAACTTTCGCATACAATTCCTTAAGAGATGCTGACAATCGCGGAAACCCTGGAATCTTGAGATATTATGGTGAATAATAAGTAAACCAAGCACAAAAGATAACAAAGAACGAGAAAGTAAACCAACTCACAAGACACGCAAGATTTATAGTGGTTCTTCAATATCCATACAACGTGTATGATATTGCTTACATCCACTTCGAGCCGCACCAACTCAAATCCACTATATCAACGAACCAATTACAATGTGAGAACACCTTTATGGGAGTTCCAGCAAAATCTAGGTTACACCATAGCAATCCCGAGACGAACGTTATCTCTTTCTCCTCACTTCTTTTGCACTGAACCACCAAAACCCTAACCCTAGATTTTTCTCTCAAAGGCTAGCAAACAAGGCTTCTCTAATTCTCACACATACATGAGACTCGATTACTCTCCTAACCCCCTATACACATCCTTATATAGGAGTCACGTTTTAGGCTTTCTCTTAGGTCTATGAAACTCAAAATTTGGAGTAGAAGCAAAGGAAACCGACTTAAGGTTGATTAACAACCAAGTAAACTCGTCCAGGCCTTTAGCCACGCTTCTGCGCAGTCAAGCGTAGGCTAAGGCCCGTAAAACTGTGGTCTAAAGCCCAATCCGGGTTTCTCCATAATTTCACTAACTTTGGACTTCTTCTCTTGTTGGGCTGGACTCCATGCCTTCCAAATCTCTCCATAAGTCTTCAATACACAACACATAACAATACCAAAGGCCCAAAATTGTGAGTTCGCCTAGAGCCTCCCGAAACTATGAGACGGTCCACCGTCCCACCAAACGCTCATTATATGGGCGCCCAAAATAAACATACATTATATTCACGTCTGAGTTCTGTACGCTGATTATACATATCACAGCAACATCTGACGCAATTTATACCTCCCTAAATTTGGCCCCCATGAATGAGTATTTGGCCCCATAAAAAAATAATTCCGGCGGATGTTATATAGTAAAATCGGAAAACCCCTTATAAAAGAAGATTGTTTTACCCTTTCTCAATTAGTTGATTAAATAGTTATTAAAGTGTAAATAAAATTAATTAGTCTTAATTCTGATATGTAAAAACAAGATTAAAAATGATCAAACAGTATTAAACTTGAGAATCACCCAAGTTTTTCCTCAAAATCTTGAATTTGAAGACCGCATAATCGGTTTATATATAGACAGTTAAGCCGATTATTCTTGAGTTCTCGAACAATCGGTGTATAATATTACCCAAATCCGCGCGTGTCGTTAGTCTACCTAGAAATTTACACATATCAATCAGTGCAGTTATACAAACTATTAAACCGAATATAATAATCTAAATTGTTTTATATTAAGGGATATAAAGAACGATTATGGTAAAAATAGGTAGGGAAACAGATATTTGATCAACCACTAATCGGTGTATCTCAGAATAATCATCTAACGATTTTAGAAATCAATTTTTTTTTACCGGTAGTTAAAACCAAATATAAGGAACGATTATTGACTATCGCCAGACAATCGTTCGATATATACAATATTATAAACCGATTCTTTACAGTTTTTTAGTAATATTAATCACGACTGTTCGATATCGTAAACCGTGTGACTTTAATTATGCCAGTACAATGTATGTACACGGTTTGTCCACATACTTGCATGTATGCCAAGCGTTTTTAGCGAAATAAATCATAATAAATCCCAATAAATCTTAATAAAGGGCCCTTAGGTTTCTTTTGGGTTATAAATAGGTTAGGTTATTAGAGAGAAAGCATCAGTTTTTATTTTCTAAAATCATCTGAGAATAGAGAGAGATAGGAGTTTTAAGGTTCAACAATGGCTGTCAAGAGTGAGTTGCAGATATTGTTGCAGAAAATGTATGATGCTTTGGATGAATACAAAGAAGAGGAAACCGCGAGGGCGGAAAAGGAAGGTGTTGATCTAATAAGAATGTGGAAAGTTGGTGGCTTTTTGGTGAACATTCCTGGTCTTAAGATGAAGATAAAGGATAGTTTTGATTCGGTGGTTATTGAGAAGAAGTTGGTCCGCTTCTTTGTCGATCATTCTGAGGAGTTATCCCAACCCAATTCCCGTCTCTGTCTTATTATTAGTGACTTTCTTCATATATATACGGATTCTCCTAACAAAGATTTAGGGGTTGCGGTCTTGGGTCCCAAAGTAATCATTGTAGGGACTCCTCCCTACGCAGGCCAGGAGCATATTCCCCACGTAATCGTCGTGGTCGTGGAAGAGGAGGATCAATGTGTTCATCCCTTTGACGTCGTGTTTCAATCACGCGTGGATCATCCTCACGAATTGGTGCTGGGGGTTCATGGTAAAGCATAAGTGCAAAGTTCGATTCATCATCATAAATTGGTGGTGGGGTAGGTCGATCAATGAGTTTGTTCCTTTGACGTCGTGTCTCAATAACAAGTGGATGATCAAGGCGCATTGGTAGTGGGGGAGGTTGATAAATCACAAGAGCAAGGTTCGATTCATCATCGCGAATTGGTGTTGGTGCAACTGGAGCACATGGTTCAGTGGGTGTTGGTTGAGCACTTGATTCTGCTTCCCTGTTGCATAAACACGATGGAAACGGCTTAAATATCTCACCTATTAAGAGATTAATCGGCCTATATACATTCATACATAAAACGATTTCATAAAATCGGCGCATGTGTTGATTAATAAGAACTTATAAATATAAATAAGTTCCAAAAAACCTGAGAGAACCAGAATCGGTAAACCTACAACCAAATATGCAACGATTACCTAAGTTTAACATGTATGGACCTGTCATTCAGAATCGGTGTTTAATATACGTATCAAAAACGATTTTAAAATGCCAGTAACGATTTGGGTAAGTTCCAAAAAATCTGAGACAAAAGAATCGGTATCTAAAGTACTTAATATTCAACGATTGTTACTGTGAAAAATAATCGTTAGTAAATTCTCTCACAGAAAAACGATTGTTGTTCCAGACCAACAACAATCGTTACATATTGACAACAAGGTCCAACGATTTTGGGTGAAACCTAGGGTTTCGATTCTGCCATTTACGCGTAGGAATCAATGCAATTGTAATAACAGGTTAGTTTTACATACTTGATTGTTGTCGACATAGTGTACGCTTGCTTTGTTGATTTTGAAGATATGATGAAATTAGGGTTTTATGAACTCAAAAAAAAATAAAACAAGTGTTATGAAAACATAGAAGAAGAAGAGAAGAACACATATTTATGATTGAAATGAAATAAAAATGTGATTAAAAAAATCATGATTATGATTAAAAAATCAGATTTCTATTTAAGTGTAATGCAAAGGGTAATCTAGTATATTCCACTAGATGAAGACATCCCATAGCAACTATCCCTAGATAGGTTTAAATTTTCATGGGGCTAAATACTCACTCATGGGGACAAATTTAATTAGGAATTTATATTTGCGCCTCGACTCTATAACTGATTATACTCAGTCTGACTATTTTTTTGTTAGTCGATTTTTGACAACCAATTTCAGTCACAAACCTAAGTTTTTTTTTTTTTTACTTTTATTTCCTTTACTCCTTTCCACTATGTCACGGCTTAAGGCCAAATTTGGTTTTATACTCGTGAATGTGGATGCTCCAATAGATCATTAGCACAAATTGATTAGAGCGCTTGAGCCTTTAAGAGACTCTAAAGGATGATGAATCCATTCCAGGAAAAAAGACAACACTATGTTGGGTAGGGCTGAGCAAAATGTCCATACCTGTGGATTTCATCCGCATTCGTCTGCGAAATTGAAGGTGGACACCCAATCTGCAAGCCTATGGACTGGACACGGGTGCATTTCTCAAATCCGCAATTTGGCAGAATAGACACGGGTGGATTATCAAATCCACAGATTATACGCATCCATAGGTAATACAAGAATTACATTAATATATCAGGGTTAATAGAGGAAATAAGTTGTGATATGGATATGAAATATCATCCGTCTAAATCTAAAATCCATAATTCTCAGCAGCTCTCGATTATTTCTTCTTCAATCAGGAAATCTCTTGTCCAAAGCTCTCGATATTTCTAAAATTAGAAAATCTCTTGTTCAAAATTTGAAATAATTAGGAAATCTCTTGTTCGTCTGAAATAAGGTATCCCGAAATCTTATAATTTTAATTTTCGTGCCTGATTTTAATGATTTAGGTTATAGTTTTTCTTATTTTTTAGTTAGACGAGACCGTTTTGTTGGACTTGTGGGTTGTCGTTGAAATTTTGTTTGCATTGTTGTTTTTGCAGGTGACAATGGTAGCAAGAGTTATTTATTTATTTGACTGAAATCTGCGGGTAATCACATTACCCGCTCATCCGCGGGTGATTGAATTGGACACGGATGGACTTGCCAAATCCTTAACTTTGACGGATTATACATGGGTGATCACTAATACGTATTCGTCCGTCCGTCGCTCATCCCTAATGTTGGGGTTGGCAATTGCACCCCCTCAATTTTCTAAATGCTTATTGGGTATTCTATTTTCAAGCCCAAGAGAAAGGAATGGTTTCCAAAGCCCAAAATGAAAACCAGCTTATTAACTTTTGTTGTGTGTTTTTTTTTTGGGGATTTTTGATAAAGTACCATTGGTTTGAGAAATGCTAAGGAAAAGTGCCCCCGAAAGATTTGCATTTTCTAAACTGCCCTTTCTGTTTATTTTTCCATCTAGGTTAGTTGACTAGTCAATACGACCATTGGTTTTACCATTAAACCCTAGACCAATTCATTTCTCAACCTAAATCGCGAAAGAGAGAGAAAAACAAACAGAAAGTTTCAGAGAAAAAAAAATCGAGAGAAGAGAGGCGAAGAGAAAAGGGAAAAATCTGAAGCAATTTCCAGTTGATTTAGGGTTTACGATTAGTTTACCAGTGTTTATCAATCACTGATGGATCCAGATCCTACCAAGATTACTAAGCCGAGGTGAGAAATCTGAAACCCTAGGTCGTATTTCTCAAACCCTAATTTCTGCTCCTGTTTTTTTTTAGAACTAGGGTTCTTTATTGTGCTTAGATCTAGGGTTTATGTTGATGGTTTATATGATGGGATTTCTTAAAGTTAAAATCGAATCTCTGATGCTTTTCATGTAAAGTTATGGAAGAAACTAAAAAAAACAAAAACTTACCTTTTTCGTGTCTGTGTGTAGAGAAGATTCGATTCTCTTTTGTCGTCTGTCTGTGTTTTGTCTCTCTTTTGTGAAGAAAAGTGAGTCAACTCAGTCGATTCTATTTATTTTGTGAAGAAAATTGGTGATTTTGTTCATTTTGTTTGAACCTAATTTATTTCCTGCTGCATGTGTAATTGAGTGAGTGAATTAGTCAATTGAGTGAGTTAATTAGTCAATTGAGTTAATGGGTCTTATGAAATGTTTAGGTTTGTTTAATTGAGTCAATTGGTTTTCAATTGCATGTCTAATTTGTTGAATTTCTGTTTGTTGCATGTTTCAGTGGCAATGTGAACCAGGGGAAAGTGAAATTTAGAGATTTAAGGGTGTATTGTCCTGAGAGTGATATAGAAATTGTTTTGAAACATCTTGACAGAGATAGAATCAGTTTGGATAAAGTTTATGAAGTTGTTTTTGCTAAGTTATGCTTGGAAGAGGATGAAGA